>VZTV01093913.1:10705-39047 GCA_013400875.1 Anhinga rufa
CCCCAGTTCAAGAAGGACAGGGAGCTGCTGGAACAAGTCCAGCGGAGAGCCACAAGGATGATCAGGGGACTGAAGCATCTCCCTTATGAGGAAAGGCTGAGAGACTTGGGCTTGTTCAGCCTGGAGAAGAGAAGACTGAGGGGGGATCTTATCAATGTTTATAAGTATCTGAAGGGTGGGTGTCAGGAGGATGGGACTGGACTCTTCTCAGTGGTGCCCAATGACAGGACAAGGGCAATGGGCACAAGTTGGAACACAGGAAGTTCCACTTAAATATGAGAAAAAACTTCTTTCCTGTGAGGGTGCCAGAGCAGTGGCACAGGCTGCCCAGAGAGGCTGTGGAGTCTCCTTCCCTGGAGACATCCAAACCCCACCTGGACGCGGTCCTGTGCCCCCTGCTCTAGGTGTGCCTGCTCACGCAGGGGGGATGGACAAGGTGATCTCTTGGAGTCCCTTCCAACCACTACTGCTCTGTGATTCTGTGATCTCAGGTGCCATTTGGCATGATCATTAGGATGCATCCAGGCAGATACCTTCTGAGGCTGATACTCTGGAGTGAGCAACACTATTCTGAAATGTATTCTGTTTACATGGATGGATGTCAATCACAAGAGAGAGGTTGCAAACACTGTGAAATTGCTTGTACAGATTTCACACTGGTGACATTCCACTGTGTCTTAGACAAAAGCATCCTTTTCAACAGCAAAAATATTCCAGATGTTGTCTCCCAGTTGTACAAACAGGAAAGCCCCTGGCTCCTAACCCTAGCTCAGGAAGACATGAGATACAAAGAAGTCTTTTTATGATTTCAGTGCTCATAGAAAGTCATAGTGCTGACTTCTATAATTTCACAAACTTAGAGGAAACAGTAGATGCACCATTTCTTATAATGTGTAGCATGAGGCAAGCAAAGTTTCATATTGTAAAATATTACAGGGATGTGAGTCATTTAAGTATTACAGAGAAGTTTAATTTTCAGACCTGATAATTAAGAAGAAGATTCTCTCCCCATACCTTGAACATGTCCCTAAATTTGAATTACTAGTTTATTCCAAATTTCTGTAAATTTAAAATGTTCCTGCAGTGTCTCCAATGTGGCAGTTCAGAAAGGAGGAAACCATGGGCAACAGGGGACATAATTTCTCTCTTCCTTTTCTGCTCTGTTCTGCCCTGCCCTCTTCTCTTTGCCTTCATTGTAACTGTCCACAAGACCACCCTTCTGTGGCTGGCACAGAAAGGTCTGGAGAGATTTTGATTTTACATAGCTGATACACAGCATTAGTGCTTCCAAGAATGTTTAACTAAGACTTTCAGCCCCTCAGTAGGTAGGACCTTTGTTTTAGCAAACTACAGGAGATGGTTTTTAGTATCTGATAGAATAACTTACCATAACCAGTATGTAGTGAAATCTCACTTCATGCTTTTCCTTGGCTGATACAGTTTTCAAAGGAGTATATACCAAAGAACTAAACAGGAGGGGAAACAATGCTTCATAAAAAACAGAACAAAACCAACTTTCTATACTTCATTCCAGAGCTAAATCAAGACCAGGAGGAGCCAGGATATCCCCACTTTAGAGTTTCTCAAACTAGGACTAAGAGGGATGTCAGGAAAGGAGAAGTAATTGTGAAATCTGGCTCTGGAGATAACAGAAGAAACCTACCCCACCTTTCTGACATCCCTTAAGCAGTTCTTGAGCCCCAAATAAAAGATGAAGGCACTTCATCAACCCTTTTATGACCACTGTGGCATTTGTTGCCCTCTCACATCACTACTCATGGGAATTTTCCAAATTTGGAGGAACAATGAGCGTGTTTTGAGATTTCATTAGATCATAATCTAATCATAAATATAAAAAAGGAAACTGCTTAAAATATTGCTGTTGATGGGAAACTTTTTAAATAATCCTCAAAGGAAATTTTCTATTTTGGAGACCATCTGTCCTTTCCTCCCTGTGGACTCTGGGGAAATACTTACCCATTCCTAGATGTTTCCATTAAAACAAATAATGAGGAATCGGTGGGTAAATGGGCCTGAGGGTCATGAGCTGGATCACTTCATACTATCAGTTCCACTTGAAAGGCCTGTGTTAAAACATACCTATACAGGATTAGCATTGGTTCCATTACAAAAAAAGGAACTGTCATAACTTCAGTCTAAAGTTACATCAGATGAGTTTGTACTTTACTACTGAGAGCTAAGCCGATATAAACCATGTGTAAGCTCTTACAAGAATCAAAAAATAAAATAGGGTCTGTTTACTCAATTGGTAACTACACTTCAGCTATGCTAATATTTCATGATGTCTGAAGCTCTTACACCGCTATTCCTGATCTCTTTCATCTGAGCAAAACAAGTGAGAAACTGTCAGGAAATCAATAGGTCCCCACATAACATTGGAAAGCACCAACTTGGAACCATCCTGCTCGATAACAATCAGGAATGTTATTGATTAAAAATTTAACTTAGTGAATATATAGACTCTGATTTTTCCATCAGTATTTTATGATGCAATTTTCAATAGATGCTCTGCGCGTGGTTGTAAAAGTAACTACTGGAACTGTGGTTTAGTACTGGTGATAAAATCGACACTGCAACGCTAAGTATCTGCCTCAATGAATCAAAGACAAAATAGGCTTTAATGACAACATAAATATCCAAATTCCAATAAAATTATTTTCTGATCTACAAATCTTTTTTGGTGAAACTTCAAGGAGCTAAGGACTCTTTGATAAGGATATGTGTCACTGGCTCTGATTGGCCTTAGGCAAATCTCTTAACATTAGACTTACTTCTTTATTGGAAATTGAGGACAATAAAATTATCTTTATATGCCATTATGAAAATTAATTTCACAGAAGTACTATATAATAACCAAATGGCATCATAAATGTCTGATTTATTTGCCATTTCTTTTCTAATTAATATTTTGGTCTTTTTTTATCATGTGTTTCCTGAAGGTGGCAGCAATATTCAAGAGTTGCATGGATGTCTGACTTTTGAACCTATTGACCTGGAATACAGCATTTCTTTCAATGCAAATGTATTTGTATTTGTGGCCATTTATAATATGCTAAAATCAAACTTTGATGGCATAGATATTGTAGTTGTGGGCATATGATGTACAATTTCACCACAGAATATGAAGAAAATACATTGACCTGGGGTGATGGGATTGCTTATTCTTTTGCCTGGTAAAAATTCAAAAGCTAAAAGACTATTCTTAAAGTATTAAATATTTTTCTTGAACATTGTACTGTTGCTTGCAGTTAAAGTTATCCATTTTGTTGACTTCAGTGAAGTCTGGATCATGTAAGTTTTCTGAAGTGCTCATTTGTGTGCACCACATTAGCACTTGAAAACAGTACAAATATTATCCGTGATTACTGAGGGAAGATTATAGTCTGTCTATAAGATTCCCTTCAGTTCCATTCCTCCATTTGATCTTAATCATTTATGATCACTGCTAGAGTCGCTCAGGCCAACTCTATTTCACACCAGCATCAGAGGGTTTTAATTCAAAAAGAATCTTTAACACTTCTCCTTTTGCCTTAGACTCAGTACACTTTGCATTATTGTGAAATGTTTTTGCTGCTGAGGAGAGGCAGTAAGTAACATTGACATTAGAAATAGGAAACAATTTAGAGAACTCTCTTCTCCATCCATTTTGCTGGCAGTTGCCTGGTCAGGGACTTGCAGATCCCAGCTGCAGTCTGAGTGGAGAGTCATGGAATCCAGCAAAGACATCTCTGCGGCAGGGCTCTCCTACCCTTTGTCTTTCACCCCAGGACTGCATAATGTTGGGTGACTCTTATGCCTGCAAGTCTTCTGTCACCTCCAGGTCTGCTCTTACAACGCATCCAGGACAGGAGCCCAAGTTCTGGCACTGCTGTCCCAGAAGGGCCACTTTTGAGGAAAGGAATTACATAGCTGCCGATGGTCATGCTGCCAAAGGAGGTGCAAAATGGAAGCAGAGGCTTCCCTGTGAGTCTTTACCGGTTCAAATGGACTTCCCAAATCCTCTTATACTTTCAGAGCGGAATGTCTTGTCCTGAGAGAAAAGTAAGGAGGAAACTGCATTTGTTTTAAATGCAATCTCCCCACCTAAATGCGCATGGAACACAAAAGCTACAATTTTAAATAATGCTAACAGAGTTTATTACACTGTGCTGCCTAAGGAGTCTGCTCAGCAAACCTGGTGGCCAGTTTTGTACATGGAGATTGCTGTGCCTTATAATTGTCTTTCTCCTTGTCCTCCCCAGCTACTCTCTGTGCTACCTTGCAAAACTGTATTTTGGTGTCCTGAAGTTGAACATCTTTATAATTGCTTGATTTCATGCTCATCTTTTGTGCAGTATCGCCGAAGTATCTTCCTTCAGATTTCCTCCCAAGAATAGCATTAATTACTGCATCCGTCACACTGATGTTTCAAAATTCATTCAGCAGCTCTTCTGAGCTGCTGATGTGGTATTCTGCTACAGACACCGACTGCTATTCCTTTCTGGATTTTTGTCTTTGATTTCCCTAAAATGTGTCATTGCTATCACTTCCTTTATTATACCATCTGTACTATAAAGCCTGTATAAGTGGTTTTCTGTGGAGCCACCACACCTCCTCTATCCTCTGTTTTCCATCTGTCTTCTGAAAATTGCATCCATCCTTATTAACTACAGCTCTTCTTACCCAAACTCTAGTTCTGAAGACCACTGTCAAATGCAATAGAATTTCCTCCCTGTACCTTCACGCCAAGTGCTTTCTGTAATCATAATATTTGCAGGAAGTCCGATACTTGAAACATTTGCTACGTAAGCTGTTGTTTTATATTCTTTTGTTAATATAAGTTATAGTCTTTTTTTTAAGGGTTTCTTCTAGAAGTACAAATTACTCTAGCCAGATATGACGCACAGAAAACTTTGTTGTCTTCATTTTTGGAATGCTGTAAAATGCTTGAGAAGTAAGCAAATCGTGCTCTTTGCTACTCGTCTGAAGCTCTACTCTTTTGTAAGACTTGCCTCGGAGGACAGAATTTGGCCCCTACCTTGCCATGCTTTATTCCTCTGTGTACTTTCAGCAACATGGGATGTGTGCTTTGTTTTTCAAATATTTTGTGTCCTAGCAAACTGTGACCTCCTCAAACATGAAAGTGATGTTTTAAAGAAATAGGAAAAGCATTGCTTGGTAACAACGCTGTTTATTTAAATTCCAGAAAGCACTTTTTAAACTTTTTTCTTTTATTTCAGTTAGATAATGTCTGGGATCCTAACGTAATTTTACATCAGAGAAAAGTTTTTGGAGCTTCTCTGAACACATGCTGTGTCTGGAGTAAAGAAAGATGGATGAAGAAAAACACCAGTCCTGAATTTCTTCACACAAAAAAAATGGTCTTTTAATGAAAACTAATTTTAAGATTGTTGTAGAACAGAATCTGTTACAGAATCTCACTGGTAACACACAGACATCCCTTAAGATAATGAATTTCATTTCTTTGGAGAAGTAAAAAAGTATGTGTTATAGTTTTGTATTATTGAAGTCAATATGCCACACTCATCTCTGGTATAATTCCAGTAATTTTAGTGTTAAGGATGAATTTATTTCGGTAAGCCTACAAATGCATTTCTCTGACATGAATAATAATGTCTAAGTAACAAACAGAATACTTAATATTTTCATTGACATTTATTTTAGTGCTCTCATGGGGTGAGTAAAATTCCAATAGAGACATGGTTTTATCAGTCAAACTCATTTCAGCAAGGAATAAGACAAATATTTCTGTATCTTGATACACCTCCGCAGTGTTAAAAATTTTGTAATCCATATTTTATCCCAGACCAAATCATTGTCGTCAAGAGATGTTGGCAAGTAAAATTAGCCATATATTACTTTATTTTTTGGTATTTTAAGAAAAGTAATTTTCATGAAAGCCATGCATATGGCTTGCAGCAAAATGAAGATATCTATCCACAGGCAAGGTATAACAGAAATTATTAGGGCTCTCTGCCAGTGCTTTAAGATGTAGCTTTGCAAAGCTACATTCAGCTGGACAGGTCTTTCCACCCACCAACCAGGACTTTGAATGTTACAGCCTGTTTGACATGAAATGTCCTGATTTTTTTAATCTTTATCTGTAAACTCGGAAGAAAATTGGACAGCCTGCAAAAAATATATCCCCCTTCTTCTTCAGCTCAGAAAACTCATCTCTTCGAATCTTTTTTAAGGGGACCACCTCCTCCATCCAGGCAATTGTACATATGCATACCTGTTCGGGGCAACTGCCGGAAAAAACATACACTGACTCCCTGTTCTCCTGAGTCAGAAGTTTATTTAAATCCACAAGATGGGACTAGGGTCCCTTGAGTCAGGAGGTACCTTTTATGCAGACTTGTGAGCAGTCTTCTTTGCTGCACCAGACCTGCAGCGTTCAAGGCAGTGCTGCTGAGGGGGAAAAGGGCTGTGATTCTGGGGTGGGAGAAGCTAGCTAATGATGGGGGTCCGGAGTGTAATCTTCAGTCCTTTCACATAATGATTATCTCATCTGTAAAATGGTTTTTGTGGCCTTGTATTGATTGAAGACTGATTTTTCTGCTTGGAAACCTTGGAGCACTCCTGTCAATGCAAAGTATACTAATAATGTGTTAATTACTATTTTAATGTCTGTTTCCCTTTTGGCGCGCTCTTTCTGCTTAACTCGGGTTCCTGGGCTTGCACTAGAGAATAATGCGATAGCTGAAGGGAAGAATCCATGTGGGTGTAGACTCTAAGCTGGTGTGTGTTGATTAACTTGATGTATGCTGATGGCTCTATGTTACATTACACTAGTGGAGGATTCAACCCCAGTTCTAAGGAGGACATGCTCACAGCTGAGTAGTTCTTGGCAAAGTTCTCAAAAAACTTTAAAAATACCTTCCTGCTTAGTTTTCAGCATAATTTTGCTAGCTACACTGATGTTTTATAGTGTTTATAGCACTAAATAAGTGTAATGCCATTGTGTTTCATACTCTTTTATTTTACTGCTTATGCACCATATGGTATTGATGTGTATTATATTGCATATAACTCAATACAATAAACATAGCATTACAAAACAGAGTTGCTGCACTTTTTTTTATTACAGGTAGGTTACCTACTGTGATGAAAATAATTTAAAAATATAGAGAAATTATTATTCCCTTTCTTCCTACTTTTTATTCAAGAAATAACCCCTGGTAAATTAGGTGCAATTTTCATGAAATTTTATACAAATGTAGATCTTAGTACAAAACAGTAAATAAGCTCTGCTAGAATTTTATGGGTTTTACACCTGATTTTTAAAATTAGCTTATGTTTGTAATGTTTCACCTCAGAGGTTACTTGAAGATCAGTTCTGAGGGTTACTGCACATTCTCAGCTGTTTCTGAAGGCAATGGATGCCAAGAATCTCACTTTGCAGAATGGAACCATTTATTCTCTCTCTTATTTATCCATATGTAGAATTTTTTGCATTTTAACCAGGATACTCCAATTCCTATCCATCAGAGACTGAAATACTTAGCTAAGCTTACTGAGATGAGCTGTCCTCTGCAGATGACTGTAATTACTTACAGAAATATACTGCATGGCTCTCATTTTGTGGACTTGATTCCAGAATGGGACCTGATATCCAAAAGGGACCATTGAAATAGCATTTTTTAGGCAATGCATGGGAAGATTCAGTGTCCCAAGGCCCTCAGCTCATTCTTACTCATTTTTTTTGCCCTCCCCCAAAATACTGAACAAGGAAGTTGCAGGTAGAAAAAATAAAATGAGGGACTCTCCCTCAAATCCTGCTCTGGAGCTTAGGTGCCTTATTCAGGGCTGCAGGTGTGTGTCTCTCTCTACTTTTGGTATCCAGAGTCAATATTCTCTCCTGAGAGTAAGTGTCCATCAAGACTGCTTCTATAAGCTAGGTAAAGCTCCTGGTCTTTTCAGAGTGTGCCCTAGCTCTGTCTGAGGAGAGATTATCAGTGGTAGATCTGCATATTAGGCAGCCTCCAGCCTGAGGGACCCCAAACCTTCCTCTGTCAGCAAAGTCCCTATCAGCCGTCCGTAACGTAAGTGCTGCAGGGAGGGGAAGGAAGTTTCCCAAAGCAATGCTAAATTCCTGTAGCTGAAAAGCACATACAGGGATGGAGCCTAACTGTAGCATTGTGGTTAAGTACTGACGTGGGAATGTTGAAGTACTGATGTGGGAGTGTTGGTACTTTTCCTTTTATTGCTCTTAAGTGCAGAAACTGTTTAATATAAAATGCATGATCAGTCCTGACAGTAGAGACAGTCCCATCATCTCACACCAAGTGTCCTAGTGACTCTGCAGAGCCAAGCTCCTCCTCGCTGGCTTTCCCTCCCTCTTCGGCAGATTCTGACCTCCTTCACAAATCCTCAGCAGAAAAGTCCTGCTTAGGAGTGGGCTTGTGTTGAATTCCCAGTTTCTCGGGAACAAGAGATTCATTATGTCTATCTATCTATAGATATCTAGCTCATCACTGAGCTGGATAGCATCAGTGAGCACTGCGAGACTGAAGTGGGAAGAGATGTGCAGGCATTTGAGATCTTCAGAGTCAAACAGGAGGCTGCATCCTAATTTTCAGTTTGGGATGTAAAGTTTACTAAGTCCTGTTTATACCGGAGTTCCTTCTGAATCTGGTCCTAAATCACAGAATGGTAGGGGTTGGAAGAGACATCGAGAGATCATCTTGTCCAACCCCCTGCGTGAGCAGGCACACCTAGAGCAGGGGGCACAGGACCGCGTCCAGGCGGGGTTTGGATGTCTCCAGGGAAGGAGACTCCACAGCCTCTCTGGGCAGCCTGTGCCACTGCTCTGGCACCCTCACAGGAAAGAAGTTTCTCCTCATATTTAAGTGGAATCTCCTGTGTTCCAACTTGTGCCCGTTGCCCCTTGTCCTGTCATTGGGCACCACTGAGAAGAGTCCAGTCCCATCCTCTTGACACCCACCCTTCAGATACTTATAAGTATTGATAAGATCCATTTGATAAGTTTTCCATTTTTCATATGTGCCTCTTTCTCTACTCAATTCTCTCTAGGTCAGCGACAGTTCTTATACCAATTTCTGATACCTAGGGCAACATAATAAGGATAGGATATAGAAGATGTGTTCTATCTTTTTATAAGCATAACATCTTTTTCAAATTGTCACTTATTTTGAATAAATGAAAGGCTTTTTATCAGACAGATGCTATAGCAAATTACAACCTACATGGGGTACAGAAGGGAGTGAAAGGCAATCTGGATCAAATGTACAAGGAAATGCTTGTACATTTTATGCTATATTTTAAAAGTTTTAGCTGAAAAAGAGGCAGCGTGTAGGAAAATTTCAGCCAGCTTTTCATGTCATCTGTCTAAGATTATTTGTGTGTTATTTAATAAGTTAGCAGAACCTGTCATCTCACAACACTACATATTACTTGTATCAGAGCACCAAAGCCTTGGTTCATAATACATTATGGAGATTAATTTGTCCTGGATAATTTTTCTAATGTCAATAACACTGTCTTTGCCTTAACACTCTTACAATTTTACAGCAACACAAGATCAGTGGAACTACTTCACCTGAATCCTCCTTCTCTTCAGTTTTATGCTAGAGTAACTCATCTATAAGAAAGAAATCACATCTATATGCCCTAGCATTAATGACCTAGTCATGATTTGTACTGTAAAAGCATGTGATGCAGGGGCCCAGACCCAGGCTCTCTGCAATCATTACTATTCAGCCTGCTGCAACTGTGACCCCCCTAGAATTTTAAACAGAGACACTGCACCAGCTCATTGGGAACAAGTGAAGCTGTTCAAGTGCTGATTATCCAGCGGAACCTGAGCAAATTAATTAATAATTAGGTGTGAAATTAATGTATACTTTCTGTTTTCCCTAGCACTTTTCCCAAGTTGCTAATTTGCTTCTCTACCACCAAGGGACAAAGTAGATTTAAAGAACATATGTGGGAACAGGCTAAAAGTCTCCCCAGGTAAAACTTGTTATATTTGCTAGGTTTTTTTAGTATTGTATAGAGCTTTGCCTTAACTTTTAAAAATGTCTGACTCCTTAAATCCTAAATATTTTTAGTGCCTATTTAAACAAGACTTAATTTGCTGATAAGAAAAATAGTGCTTCGTTTTTATGTTATATTGCATTATATAGATATATAATGTATTATTTTATTATGTCTAATACTGTATGTTTGCATTTCAAATGCATTGCTTGAGGGTGTTTATATAGGACATATTAACTGAAAATGGTGTGAGTTGATGTTAGGGCTGCAGTACTGTGTATAATGTAGCAGTGTGTTGTTGGAGGGGTTTTATATGTTTCTGTAAGTTAAGCAGAAGGTTTTTCTCAGGGAGTGTTTTGTGAATCTTTACAATGAGAAATACATAAATGAAGTTGAAGGCACCTGGCAGCCTCCATGTGAGCACTTAATTATAGACTGCATCAAAATGCAGTATGAATATTACAGACATTTAGTGAAATGGTAGCTTTGACTGTCACCTGCAATACAGGGTGTGGGAAGATCTAGAAATCTGAGGTGACACAAGCTGAAGTTTGAATCTTTGTTCTTTTTAAAAGGTGAGGTTGGGGACTTTTTGTGCTAACTGGTAATCTCTGGGCTCTTTACAGTGTATAAGGCTATAGCTATGCCCAATCTTTATCTCATTGCTCATTCTGTTAACCCAGACTGTGACTTTTATTTTCTGTAGTGTTACTTTTTTGATCACTCCAGGCTACTGGACAGGGATGAAGATATCTGTAGTGCAACAGAAATTATGTAAGTGTTAAAACTTCCGTGAGAGTAGGTAGAAGCAAGTCTCTAATATGACCAGAATTTAAGAAGCATCCATAACTGTAGGAACAACATATGGCAAATAAGAAGATGAAAGGTTCTTTCCGTTTTTGCAGTACAGAAGATAATAGGAAATCCTTCTCTCATAAGCAGCAGGATGTCCACGGTCCCCTTTCCAGTTTTGCCTCTTCCTGAATGTACTTGACCTGGTAGGGAAGCTTAGCAGGTCTTTACAAGATTGCTTTGTTGCTTGTTTTGAATTTGGTGCTGTTGAGGTGTCTCACCTCCAATCCAGTCAAGAGTACCATTTTGGTCAACTAGGAACATGAACACACTCTAGCAGGCTTGGAAGTAGCTCATTTATAATGCAGACAATTTCCCAAACTGTTCTTCTTGTATATGCTAAGCAAATAATCTGAACAAAATCGAGCTAACTGTCTTGTTCAGATTAGCCTTCTTGCCAGCATGTTAGCAGAGGGACTCTTGTGGTCCCCAAGCCTGTTTATTTTAGTGATGTAGCAAAAGCACTTTCCTTTCTTTGGATGCTATTTACTATCAAAAGATCTAGGAATAATCTGAAAGGTAAATAGTTAGGCTACTTGTAAACTGTGGTAGGAATATATGCTGACATTTAGGTTTACAAAGGGTAGTATTTGCATATAAATCCAAAGAACAGTTTACGTAAAGATTTTTAAAAGGCTGATTCATCAGAAATCAGTTACAAAAATACATTAGGATTAAATAGAATCTAAATGTTATGGCTGGACTTAAGTGGCTTGATTATACTTTTAAATGTCTGGCACTGCGTTTCTACAGTCCTAATAAACTGAATTTCTATTCATTCCAAAAATTGTTTCTGCTGTTTATCCCATTTGAATAAATATTTGTGCTTGGCCTGGCTGGCAGGAGGAGGGAGGCAAAACCCTTCCACTGAAGTCACTGCTGGTGAAAGCCCTGAGCAGCACCTGCCATGTGGAACATGGCACATGCCCGCGTGAGGGACTGTCCCCTCAGCAGTAGTTACAGAGCGGGTCTATGACTGCTGAGGCTCGCCACCTCCCAGGAAGACAAATTTTAAGGCTCTCTGTATCATCTTAGGTTAAAACATAGTTAGTGCAAGCTTATTATTATTATGGATGTCACCAGTTTTCTGATGTGGGTGTTCTGTTTCTTCCCTCTTCCCACCTCTTCTCATAATCCCTTTCTAAGGCCATCCATTCTGCTTCATCCACGCAGGTGGAATCTCCTGAGTAAAATAGGACCATTTATTCCATGCCCGTATTTAATAATCTTTTTTTGATAATGGAACCTTCACTTTAACTTCTGAGCAAAAACCTTCTCTTCAGTGTTAACTTATTGATATATACAGGTGTACCTATGCCTGTGTAGAATAGCTATTCATAATTATAACATATTTCCTGATTTAATAAAATTAACAAAATTGGCCTCGTTAATAATTCAGGTCACTTTTTGCTTTTCACTTTCTGTTTGATTTATTTGCTTGGTTTAGGAATGGAAACTGTCCCACTGTTTAGCTTTGACTCTCATCTAATATAGTAGGTAGGTAGATAGATATATCTGGGAGAAAGAAATTTAACTTAAACCTCTGTAATGTACTGAAGAGGAAGAATAAATATTACTGAACTAACCAGAAATGCTTATGACTGAGGGCCTGTGGCATGTCATATGCAATTTTTCAGTGGCACAATCAGTTGCAGACTTGTATCTCCACCTCTGTGAGGCACAAGCCACATGACAGAGAGTGACATTAAAATCCCTAAAACTGAATAGAAGGACAGAATGTGTGACATGCTCCAAATTTTCATTTCTACTTGAAGTCAGTGGTGTGTGTTGGGGGCAAACAAAGCAGCCAGTCTGAGGTGGGACCCTCCTGGGTGGTTGGTTGTGCACTGCTGAGGGTGTCACCCAAGAGAGTGACAAAGGGAGGGATGGGACTGTCCTACTTTTTTGCTGCCCACCAGGGCACACCACTTGTCACCACACCATTTCTCATTCTCCATGTTCTGATTCAGTATTATATCTGATTACATCAGATTCACAAATACATCTGTCTTTGACACCTAGTGATTATTGCTTTCAGTGCTTGAATGAGAAAAAGAACCAAATCTCATTATCTACTGAAAAAGATCAAACATAAGAACGTATCTTTCTTCCCCCTCATTTACTATGTCATATACATTTCCCAGTCTTTCCAGTCTCTGCGTAGTTCAGAGAAGCTTTGGGTTCCTAACAGCATTGAAGTTCAGTGTATTATAGTATATGCTACTATAGTAGCAGAATACAAGACACTGTATTTTATATGTCTGTGATTTGCATTTTTTTCCCTCATAATTTGCCTACTTCGTTCCTCTTGCCACCAAAGCAAAACCTTTCCTCTTTGCCTCCTCTGCTTTTTTTGTGTTCAGTTTTGCTTGAATTTGTAATGGAAATAAGAAAGTGGGAGACATTCATAAGGTACTTGGAGGATCTTAAATCCCTGCAGCTCTTATCAGAGCTCTGTGGAAGGGCTGCCAGCTGTGTTCTTCGTTCCCGTCTGCTGTGCCAGACTCTTCTTTCTCCCTCTTCCTTGGCCCAGCTCCCTACGATCCCTCTTCCCTTCCCTGTCAATTTGGAGCAAAGCCCCAGCATGTATCATTACCTTAGACATACCTCAGGGGAGAAAGCCCCAAAGTTGCTATTCTTTACAAGGCCTGCCTGGCCCCCTCCCTTACTATTATTTATTTTTTCCCTTGTTAGGCATAGAAAGGTCAGGACCTTGTCCTCTGAGCTTTCCTGAACTTTGGGTGCTAGCCATAAGTTAATTTCACAATGATAGAATGTCAGAGTCTATTTAAGTCAATGGAAAAACTCCTGATTGTTTAGCAGAGCTGTGGGTAATGGCCGTGAGACCACAAGATGGGTTGTGTTGGTCAGAAATTCTTTCTGTAGCAACCCTATCCAGCAAGCCAGAGGAACACCATGGCTCACCCTAATTCTGCAGAACGCTTGCTTGCTGTTATAGTCAGTGGTAACTACAGCAACAGTGAGGAGCTCTTTCTTGACTGAAGTCTTGAGTTATTTGAAATGTGATTACCTTTCAGTGATGGTAATATTAAGAAATTTTGCTCCCTTTTCAGGGAAAAAAAAAAGCAACTTTCCTTTTTTTTTCATAAAGGCGGTGGCCAATGATTCATATGATCCATCTACACTTTTACAATGATGCGTCATGTACCAAATATTCCTGGTCTATGCAACTTCCTTTATTTTTCATCAAGAAAACAAGAAAACACTCTTTCTCACTTTTTAGTGATATTTAGCCAAATTTTTACAGCATTACTTTATGCATATCATATTGAGGTTAACATTTTTAAAAAAATATCTGTGACTATGGTTGCATTACCCTGCAGTCAATCCTTTGCTAAGTTTGATGTATTTAGCACTTTTAATTGTAGCTTATAATTAGTTTCAGCCTTCTGACCATTTCTGTTACTCTTCACTGAACTTCTTCTTCATTTAGTAATGTTTTTCTGCTTATTGAAATTAATTTTAAAACTCTCAACCTATTAGCCAAGTCATCCCATTCAGATTTCAACATTTGACTGGTGCAACAAGGTGGGCATCTTACATTAATGTTTTTAATGAACTATTGAAGAAAGTCCTTTGCAAAGCTTCGAGCTCCTAATTTTCTTCTTGGCATGTATCTCCTAACTATGCACACCTGGGTATTCATGAGTTCTTGGCTTAAATTTCACAACAAGATCTTTCCTCTGTAAATGTTTTTTGTGAGTTACTTCTGACCTCAAGATGCAATTTTGCAATTTTTCCAGCCTTTAAGACTAAATCAGAATATCCTCTAGGGTCTTTTATTTCTTCCTAATAACTAGAATCTCGTATGGTTTTAAATAGTTGTGTGTCATGTGCTGGATCTGTGCTTTAAAGTTATGTCAAATGAAGATAATACAAAATCTATGAAAGTTTACCCACAAATTGTGTTTTGCTGGTTGATATTTATAATCCTTACTTTTCATTTTATTATGATTTCTCAACTGTGGATTTTTTTCTTCTTCTGTATCTCTGCCAACTTATATGTTCAAAGTAATTTAATTTAGAAAAAAATCAGCATGATCCTTCATCAAGGAGAAAAGGGGTGGCTGCAACAATGATAATTTTTTCTATTTTAGACAGCCAGAAGTCACACAGTCAAAGAATGGTAATGTGTGGCAGATAAGCTGTTTGTTCAGTACTGACTATGAAATGGAACCAGGACAGAAGACACAATCATTCATGCCAAAACCAAATTCTCAAATAATTTATCATAACTGATTTAGATTCCAATAGAATTGTAAAGAGGATGAGACAAAGGACATAATCATACATTTTTGAGAGATCTTTGACATTATCTCATTCAGGCAAGCAAATGGTGAACTGTCCCATCTGCTTCTCAGTTTCAAGCTTGGATGTGATTCCTGCAGGTCTTATATTTTAGAAAAACAAACAAACAAACAAAAACCACAAAAAAACCCACCACCTGTCTTTCTTTAAGACATGCTGAGACCTATATCATTGGAAGTTGAAAAATGACACAAACAACCTCTGTCATTGTTGCCTTACACTGGGTAAGAAAGCAACACTATGGAGCCTAACAGAAAGGAGAACACTTGGCCCACCATTTCCATCCAGGTTTGTCTGGGATGAACTTGGCCTCTTTTCTTATTCTCATGAGGAGAAGCTGCTAATGTGATGCTCTCTGGAGGATGCTGTGTGTTAATAACAAGACTGTGTGGACATTTCTTAATCAAAAATGCATGTCCAAATGTTGGCAAAAACCTTAGTGTAGTTTGGATCATAGAATAATAGAACAGCCCACATTGGAAGAGACCTCAGAAGATCATCTGGTCCAACCTTTCATAGAAACTGGAGCCTAGATGGGATTATCTAGCACCCTCTCCAGTCACGTCTTGAAAACTTTCAGTGGTGGGTACTCCACCAATTCCCTGGGGAGGTCGTTCTAGTGAATGATTGTTCTTACTGTAAAAAATGTCTTTCTTATACCAAGATGAAACCTCTCCCAGTAGAACTTGTACCTATTGCCCCTTGTCCTCTCCATGTGGTTCCTTGTGAAAAGAGGGCCTCCATCCTCTTTGTAGCCACCCTTTAAGTACTGGAAAACTGTGATGGGGTCCACCCTCAGCCTCCTTTTCTCCAAGGAGAAAAGACCTAACTCCTTCAGCCTTTCCTCATAGGGCAGGTTCTCCAGCCCTTGAGCCATCTTTGTGACCCTCCTTTGGACCCTCTCCAGTCTGTGTGTGTCTTTTTTGAATTCTGGAGACCAAAATGACACATTACTCCAGGTGTGGCCTGACAGGTGCTGAGTAGAGTAGGATGATCACATCCCTATCTCTGCTAGTTATGTCCTTGTGGATGCAGCCCAGGATCTGATTTGCCTTTGTTGCAGCAATGCACTGCTGTCTCATGTCCATCTTGTTGTCCACCAGGACCCCCAGGTCCCTTTCAGCAAGGCTGCCCCACAGCCACACGGATCCTAGCCTGTACTGGGCCCTTTGGTTATGTTGTCCCAGGTGCAGGACCTTGCACTTGTCTTTGTTAGCCTCCGTACAGTTCTTGTTTGTCCACTCTTCCACCCTGTCCAGGTCTCTTTATAAGATGGCTTGCCCTTCTGGCATGTCCATCTCACCAGTCAGTTTAGTGTCATCAGCAAACTTGATGAGGGTATTTTCTATCCCATTTATGAAGGTGTTGAACAGAGACCCAGTACTGATCCCTTTGCTGATTGTACTTGGTGCTTCAGAGATGGTTGTTGTTCATGGAAGTTCCTACTGACTTTAAATAAAATGCTATAAAGCAGCATCTTTTGCAGTTTTGTCCATTTTGTTTCAAAAGTTGTTGAGCAAATGCCCCTTTGGAGATCACACCATTGAATTTGATTCCATAAGATTATTCCAGGCATTGTATTTAACCTGTTGGCTCATAAACCATCTTTTGTCAAATTCCTGTTGTAATTTAAGCCAAATAAAGGCTGTTCTTTAATGAATGCAATGTTGAATATTGAAAAATCATGGGAGTTATTGAAAAACACCTGAAAGACAATGCAGTCATTGGTCCTAGCCAGCACGGGTTCATGAGGGGAAAGTCCTGCCTAACAGATTTGATTTCCTTCTATGACAAGGTCACTCACCTAGTTGACCAAGGAAAGCCAGTCGATGTGATCTTTTTGGATTTTAGTAAAGCTTCCAATACTGTCTCTCACAGTATCCTCCTGGACAAAATGTCCAGCACACAGCTGGATAAACATGTAATGCAGTGGGTGAACAATTGGGTGATGGGTTGGGCTCAAAGGGTCATGGTAAGTGGGGCTACATCAGGCTGGTGGCCAGTCACTAGTGGGGTTCCACAGGGATCCATCTTGAGGCCAGCACTGTTTAATCTCTTTGTTAATGACTTGGATGCAGGACTTTATTAATACTAAAGAATACTAATTAAGTTTGCTGATGACACAAAACTGGGAGGAGTTGTTGACATTCTCCAGGGCAGAGAGGCCCTGCAGAAGGATCTGGACAGACTGGAGAGCTGGGCAGTTGCCAACCGCATGAAGTTTAACGAGGGCAAGTGCTGGATTTTACACCTGGGTCACGGCAACCCTGGATGTACAGACAGACTGGGGAATGAGAGGCTGGAGAGCAGCTCTGCAGAGAGGGACCTGGGGGTTCTGGTTGACGGCAAGTTGAACATGAGCCAACAGCGTGCCCTGGCAGCCAAGAGGGCCAACCGTGCCCTGGGGTGCATCAAGCGCTGCATTGCAGCCAGTCGAGGGAGGGGATTGTCCCGCTCTGCTCTGCGCTGGTGTGGCCTCACCTCAAGTGCTGTGTGCAGTGTTGGGCGCCACAGTACATTAAGGATATAAAGCTGCTAGAGAGTGTCCAGAGGAGGGCCACGAAGTTGCTGAAGGGTTTAGAGGAGAAACCGTATGAAGAGCAGCTAAAGACATTTGGTTTGTTCAGCCTAGAGAATAGGAGGCTGAGGGGAGACCTCATGGCGGTCTGCAGCTTCCTCAGAAGGGGAGGAGGAGGGGCAGGCACTGATCTGTTCTCTCTGGTGACCAATGACAGGACCCGAGGGAATGGCAGGAAGATGTGCTGGGGAGGTTTAGGTTGGGTATTTAGGGTAAGGTTCTTCACCCCGAGGGTGGTGGAGCACTGGAACAGGCTCCCCAGGGAGGCAGTCATGGCACCAAGCCTGGAGCTATTCAAGAAGCACTTGGACAACGCCCTCAGAGACATGGTGTAAATTTTGGGTTGTCCTGTGCAGGGACAGGAGTTGGACTTGATGATCCTTGTGGGTGCCTTCCAACTCAGAGTATTCTGTGATTCTGTGATTCTATGAATATTGCTAAAGCACATCCTTATTTGTGTTGACTTACAGCACAGCTACAGGTAGCCTTCAGAAATGCATTTAACAGTTACTCTCCTTTTACTCTATTGAAACCCAACTAAATCTTTCTAACTACAAAGTTATTAGGATGCTGTCTACCCTTATGACTAGAAGGAGACCCAGGGAAGTGGGGATGATGTATCTTGGCTTTTTAACTCTTTCCATTATTAATATTCTTACACCTTTTTCTATAAGATGTTTTTCTTTTCATACTATTTGCAGGGGGATTTTGAGGAGAAGGAGCACTTACAGTTAATGAAATATTTCCTTGTTCTGTTAAATTCTGGTGAGCTTCTGCTGAGATGTAAATGCTTGATGTTGCCATTTCCCTTCTTTCGCCCATGCACCACAAGAAAATAACTATGACAGCCAGCTGAAATATTCACAAACCATGAAGCTCCGTGGCTAGGCTAATTCAGAAGCCAAAGCAGAAAACAGTTTTCTTTCTACTGCAATCAATGTGTGATGCCAAAATACACTGCTAAAACAGTGCAGTGAGATCTATCTTTAAATCTGCTGTAGGACCCCACCAAAATCCATGTATTTCCCTGCAGTATGATACAGAGAGGGAGGAGGAGAGAATAAAATCCAAGTTCTTCTTAACTATCTCCCAGGCCCCTGTATGGGTAGACCAGGTAATTTCAATCCCCGTTTCATCATATGAAGCTATATGTGTATGGAGAAGGGAAGGAAGAAAAGAAAGTTATGGCTGAATCAGTTTGGCCAGTGACACATAACCTAGAAGTGTCTCAAAACTTAGCAGCTATGTTTATCTGTTACATATCCTTCCCCTTCACTATTGCTAGGAGCCAGCCTCAGTCATTCACTGGGGCTGCATTGCCCCAGGTACTGTCTAAAAACAGAACAGAAAAACAGTCCCTGTCAGAGTTTACAATCACAGCATAAAAATACCGGGAGCAAGCAAGAAGCCATATGCCTAAAAAAAACCCATGTATTTTCTGAGTTGAAATTTGGAAATGTCAAGTGAACTTCTCCTGCAAAACCAGCTTTCAGACATCTCAGTAGGCACTCATGTAGGATTTGGCGTATACCCCAAACACAGGTTTAATACACAAAGTAATGTTAACATTTCCTAACTTTTTAATGTTTAACATTTCAAACCATAACTCAGGTTTCTTTAACATAGACAGTTAAAAGTGTGCAAATAAATGTATATGTACAATTCTAATAATATATGAAACTAAAGGGACTGTTTTGATAATGAATTCGAATGAATGAATGATGGTCACCACTTGTCTTCTGGGAAAAAAAAAAAGCTTCCCTCAGCTATATACACAGATTTCAGCAGCTTTGGTGGGATTTTATAGCCCAAGCTTTAAAGTCCACTGTCAAGCAATGGACAAAAGATCTCATGAAAGAAGTGGAATTTAATGAATGGGATTCCTGAAGACACCAACTTAAAATGAAGTCCAGTGATTAACCAAATGTTGTATCCACTCCGAAGATTTCAAATCCATCTAGTAGCATGGAAGGAAATGCAATATAATTTATTTTACATGGAAGTTGGAACAATTTCTACCGCAGAGTGGTGTCCAGGACACTCTGATGCCTGGGAAAACCATGGAGCAAGTCCTCTTGAAAGAGATTTCTGGGCACGTGAAAGAGAAGGAAGCGATTGATAGCAGCCAGCATAGATTTTACAGGGAATACTTTTGCCTGACCAACCTGGTTGACTTCTGTGTTAAAATGACTAGTTTTGTGGACCAGGGAAGAGCAGTGGATGTAATTTACCTTGACTTTAGCAAGGCTTTCAACAGTGTCTCCTACATTATTCTTGGGGCGAAGTTGGGACATTACAGTGCGGATGGGTGGACAACTAGCTGTTTAAAAAGCAGTTGGATTGTTGGGCTCAAAAGAAAGCTATTAATGGATTGTGCTTATCTGGAGGCTAGTGACAGTGGAGTACCACAGGGGCCTGCCTTGGGACCTGTTCTGTTTAACATCACTGGAGCAGCCCAGTCTGACCTCAGCGCTGAGCCTGCAGCGTCAGGGCTGGACCAGGGAGCTCCAGAGCATTTTTATGGTATTTCCTTTGTACGCCTGACAATGGCTGCATTCTGGAAAGGCTATGTCTAGAAATCATACTAGGTTTTTGCTTTTGAGAGCCTGTTCTTATCATGTAACTTTTAAGCTACTTTTAAGCTACTGGAGGCACCAGACATCACCAAGATCTATTATGGCTGAACAAGTTACACCTGAAAAATTTAATCTAGTGTGGACTCTAAACACTTCTTAGAAATAAGGTTTTGATTTTTTTTTAGTTTAAGAAAAAAAAGAAGACAAAATCAAAGTGAAGTAACAATAGATCTATATACAAATAGAAAACCTGCTAAGTGGCAACTCTACTTACCAAAAAATGAATTTATTTACCAGAATGAGTGCTGCATCAGAAAAAGTCATTGTGAAACCAGCTGAACACAAAAAGCCAAATTCAGCACTTAAATGCATTCACACAGCTATCATTGACTGGGAACAGGATTGGCTCAGAGCACGGAAATGAATAAGCCTTTGCCAAGTGAAGGAAAACTAAGCCAAATTTCAGAAACCACATCACAGGAACATTTCCCCACTGTGCTTGTGGTTGTGGTCTGGTGGTCTGCTGAAGTGAGGGAGAAGAGAGAAGCATGAAATCAGCCAGACAGATGTATCTGCAGGCACCGAACAGCAAGAGGATTGCAGTGTAGTGGCAAGGTGCCACATTGACTGTAACTCTTTCTTAAAAAGCTGAAACTGCACTGAAAAAAAATTTTATTAATTCTTTACAGTCATTTAAAGAATGATTGTTGGGCATGCTTTTTAAAAGTGATACCCTGCTTGTTGAATCATGGATGTACTCCTCCTGAACAGGCATTTTGCTCCACTGCACTGTTTTTCCCTCTCCTCATGTGTGACAATAGATAACTTGTGTTATGGGAGGAGTCATTCTGTAGTCCTGTTTTCACTATGTTACTGAAGGATGCTTTAAATGGTTTTATTACCAATAAGGAAAATTAAGAAAATGAAACTAATTTTACATGAAAATACAACTTAGTGTGTGGTGAATTAACAGTTATTTCATATATTTTGAAGATAGAGGTGGTGGTGTTATTGTCCCCATATGAACTGAATCAGGCTGTACAAAGTAGCGTGGGGGGGTAGAAACGAAAATCATCAAAGCCTAAATTTGCCTAGACCTTCAGGACAAAACCAGTTATTTAGCTAATGAATATTTGCTTAAGATTTGGGGGGGACGGTGGAGGAGAATCCTGAGAGAAATTCTTATTCTTAAAAATTACTAAATGATTACTAGACAAGATGGAGTTAATTTCATTCATATTCCTACAACTTTTTCTAGGCTGCAAAATCTTTTTCAGTTATTTTCAGTGGGACCAGATAGTAATAAAAGCTTCCGCTCTCAGTGCTCCTGAATAGACCTGCAGATAGAACTTTGCAAGTCTAATGGGCCTGGGGAGATGGTGCTGCAGTGATAGCTGAGCTGCATTTCAGTATAGTTAACAGCTCTGAGCGCAGTGGCTTCCTTTCCTTGCTATTTTTTTTCTGTGGGGAAAAACCCAAAGAGTCAGCGATGTGAATCTATCTTAAGCTGCTAAACTTTACCCAAAGGATAAAGAAGGTTAGTCACAGAAATGAAGCTGTTCACAATCTAAATCCTGACTGTGTTCTCTAGGCGCAAGGTACCTGCAATGGAAACCTGGTCCCAGGAACCTGGGGCAGGATCCCTGCCTACCTGGCAGGGCTGGAGGGTTTCTCCCTTGGTAAGGATGAGCTCTGCCTAACAATGTGCACAGTACAGCAAACACCAGACAGTCATCTATACTGATGCTAATGTCTGTGGCCGCTGATATGGGCGCAAACAGTAGTCATCAAACCCATGCTGACTATGCATGTACTGAGTAGGAGATTACCAGCGAGAGCTGCTCTATCTGGTGGTATAATGATGGCATAATGGTGGCAGAAATACTTAGGAGGAAATAGGTGTTTCCATTGCTTTAGGCTTTTCCTTCATTACGGCACCATACTGCCCCATATTCCTAGTCACGCACTATGCAAGTGTACTGCAAATATTTTAATTTCCATTATGTGTGTCAGAAATAACACTTACAGCATTAATGTACAGTAATAAAACCTTCCCTGCCATGAAACATTCAGCTTGTGCCTGACTGGTATAAAGAACAGAAAAACATGGTCCATCGAAGAAAACAAGCAGGCAGCTGTACAGGACGCAGTGAGCTATAGGAACCTCTGCCAGATCAGAGAGACTGAGCATGTGAGCCAGCCATAAAGCCCCCACTTCTCCCGCCAAGGAGGACAGTTAGTCACTTGACTAACTTCAGTGAGGCTGTGTATGGGAGAAGGTTCCACTAGCAGAAGGGGAACAGAGATCCCTCTGAGTGCTCCTTCAGAGTGACACAGTGTGAGGACAATAAAATGCTAAGACCAGGGTTTTCCAAAAAGATAGTTGATTTTGGGGGTGCTTTAGCATTTTTCAGGAAGCTTTGGTGGGCTGCTTTTTAAGAAGCACTGTGTATCCATGCCCTGCAGCTCCCTGGATGTCTCTTTTGCACACATCGCTGCCAACCACTGCTGAAAATCTCAGGCTGCCTACTTGCAGTCCTGTTTCTCACTAATACTGGCATCAGCTCTGAGTGATGAGCGAAGCCTCCCAAAACTAACTAATTAAAAGAGCCATTCCAGCATCACAAGAAAAAACATGCTTTGTGAATAAAACACTCCAACTTCTGCTTGTATACCTCTCCTCTCCAACTAATGGCATCTGTTCTGTGAGTGTGCCAGTATATCCTGTGGTGCTTGTCCATAACAGCAGGAAATTGAAAGCTGAAAATTCTATTTAAGGAAGCTGAATAAAGAGTTTGCATTCTTCCAGTATAACTGTTTTTGAAAGTAAAGCCACAGTTTAGGGATGCCAGAAAGCACAGTAAAACCTGAAGCCTCTTGCAGACTCGGAACAGATGCTTTTGGCTGGAGTAGGAGGGCAGAAAGAGAGAGAAAGACCAGCATGAAAGACCAGGAGAAAAAGAGGAAAAGGTTTGGGGGAGCTACAAAGAAAGAGGTAAGTTGAAGACAGGACCACAATGAGATTAAAGTTGGCATTATAAATAAATAATGGCATAATTTTCCTGGTAGTGCAAAGTTGTTAGCCTGCTGATGGAGTAAACTCATTGCTTTGTGCCATCTGCACTTGTTGATGGAAACTGTCTTGCTGGATGTAGAGTGTGGAACATTCCTGAATATGTTAATGCTATAAACTGTTCATAGATTAACATATGCTGTCACAGAAACACTTGAATTAGAGAAGGAAATGACCTGTCATAGCAACTTTACAAAAGTCCTTAATGGCCTCTTTTAGATTTACTGCATGCAAAAAAGTGACTGACCTAGCAGTGATCTGAGAACACTGCAAAATCTTATGTGCAAGCATAGATCCTGTTTGTGCCTGCAGGCAGCATACTCAATTCACAGCCAAAGCTGAAAGCCCTTTGAAAGTTGGCCCTTAAGGTCATATCCTCTGTCCTCATGTCTGTCAGGGATTTTTCCCCTACAAGATATTCCAGGAGGTTTTTCTAGTGCATGCTTGTCTTGTTTTGTTTTCTTTTTGATGTGGCAGAAAAAACAACCTTTGGGAGAGTCCACATAATCAGATTTACATTTTGTTTAGCTAGTCTCACTGCTCCTATCTTGAAAATAACTCCCAATATAGGTTTATACTCCAATTCATGATCATAGTATCTGATCATCTTTCATGCTAAACAATTACAACAAAGAAGTTCCTAAAGGAATTCAAAGAGTCCTGGGCATGTTCTTTTTTTTGTGGTGTTTTTTGTGGGTTTTTTTTGAATTTTTCTTTTTCAGTGTAGGTCTTTGCTTGGGCTGTGTGATTTTTAACTTTTGAGATTCTAAAACTGGTTTGGTGTTTGTTTTTTTTTCAGACTCCTGCAATTCAGGTTGGAGGTGGGGGGGATTAATATTTCTCAGTACAAAGTACGATGGTTCTTAGATGGAGCGGAAAGTCTCAACTGTTTAAGGTTTTGCTGTGCTTCCTAAAGAAAGTGATATTGTAATCTCTTCTGATTTTTTTTTTTCTTTTACCATAGCTGGATCCCTTCTATGAGGAATGCTTTGTCCCCATACTCTCACAGGCTTTGTCCTGTACTTTTCAGCTTGGCACTGCTGTAAAACAGCTTTCTCCATAGCAGATATTTTACCCTTTAAATGTTTGAATACATTTAGCACCTCTCTTCAAAAGGATGACACCACCTGCATTGAGCTTCTCCAGTTTAATATTTCGCTATGACTTTCTCAACCTTCAAGTTTCTTTAATTTACCTGTTTTAACTCTGTAAACTCACTGATTTGCATCCTTCTTGTATTACTATTAAGAATCCTGCTAGGTAAATCTGAAGGCATTTAGAACTGTAAATCTCAAACCTCATAAAGGCAGAGCCCCTAATTTGTTTAAGGTATTTACATTAATGATAACTGCTCAGCGGAAGTGAAATATAAACCAGCAAGTTTATAAAATACTGAAGTCAGTTCTTTTAGGTGATTCTAGGGGGTCTAAGAATAACAAACGGCAAAATTACATTATTTAATAGAGAAGTTGCTAACTAGAAGAATAAACAAAACATTCAGAAGGGATTAGTGGCATACTGGTAAATGGATAGAAGGCATTTATGCGATCTCAAATGATTTGCATCCTTCATTTATATTTTAACTAATGGGAGAATCTGGCTGAAATAAACTTTCAAAATCTCAATAAGTATGAATCACATAACCAGGAGTCAAAAGAAGAGACAAACTGAATTACCGAGGGTATGGTCTATGTTAAGACATGGATTCATAGACTTCATGTTAAATAGCTTTTCTGCTAGACCTCTTTTGGTATGTAATTGCTTAGCCCTTTACCCTGAGAGACTGTCTGTGATAGAAGTGTGCAAGTGCTCAGAGGCTCTTGCAGCAATCACTAGCCTTTGCTTCAGCTCTGTCTACACCTGGGTCATTAATTTCCACATCATCACTGCTGAGAATCAAAGTACAATTAACAATTAATGAAAACATTCTGTTTAGTGAACTCAAAGGAATCTCATAAAATTGTTTCTAGTCCTACCTGGGCTCTTAGCAATGGAGTATGGGCAAGTGCTAATATGTTGGCTATGTGAAACATGCTGCTGTGCAGAATTGGGCAATGCAAAACCATCTTGCTTGGTATTTGTGAGTTGTCATTGGCAATGAGGACTGTAAAGTACCTTGCAGATGTGCTGAACGTGCTTTGGACCAACATTAAGATAACAATGGGAAAATAATCCATCTGTTAACAAAATCCAGTTTTTATTCTGGAGTGATTCACATGAAAATTCCTTGTTTAAGTGTGATCTTCTTTTGCTACATTACAATACATTATTGTGGCTAATGGTTTGGAAAGTTTTTGGGGGGCAATAAGTGGCAAATTCAGTTGTCTAAAAATGGCATTTAGTGTTGTTTGATGTGTACTCAGGCACAGTGTGTGGTATCCAGCTGCTCCAGAACATTGTATGCATCCTGTTTGTCCTGTGTCACATCTGCCAAAGACATGTGTGTGCCTCAAATGCCCTAGGGCACCTCAAATGGCACTAGATGCCTGTTTTAGTCCACTGAATCAATCCATCTGTGTTTCTTTCAGGTGATCTTAAATTGCAGGTGGGTTTAAGATGAACTAACTTAAGGTGAACTTAAAAGAAAGTCTTGCCAGAGAGCTGAGCATCTCCTATATTTCTACAATTTTCTCCTGGTCCCATGGATAGATCTTGGATATCCTAAGTGCACCAAATGGCACTAGCCACCTGTAAATATAGGCAGTTTCACCGCCTGCAATTCATGCAACTAAATTTCATCCTTAACACCTTAGTTCCTGTTTAGGTTCCTACATCCTGCGTATGAAGTGGTACCTGTCATTTAAGTCTAACATGTTAGTTCAGTCTATTTGCTTTTCACTAATATGCTCATCCCCCTTAACTTTGAGACACTTCATGTGGAAATGATTTACAGTGTGGGATCAGAGCTGTGAACACACAAGTTAAACAAATTAAAATTAAAGAGAATCAACTCCTCTTCTTTATGTGTTAAATAAAATGCAAGACATTATGATTTCTTATGGGAGGATCAATTTAGCCTCGGCAACATCTTATTTAACATGCTTTCTAGCACAGAAAAAAACCTACTGTCAACGTTCTTTTTCCTCTAAGTTACATCCTTATTCGAGTCTGTTATTCTTAGCAGTTTTGAATTTTCTCAGGTAGAGTTTCAATTCATCATTCTGAAGTGATGTTATCACTCAGATTAGAATCCATAGTTTTTGTTTTCCAGGGAAGCAAAAAAAAAAAGAGAAAAAAATTAGACAGATAGTTTTCTATATCAAGAAAATACTCCTTCATAGATGACAGGAAAAAGAGGCGTAAGTGTTTGGCATATTAGAAGCTGACTGTAGTTGTATTTCAAAGAATGAATGCACAAGGTAGAAATGTGATACTTGTCAGGTTCCTAATACAAAAACATATTTCAAAGCAGCACAGTTCAACTCACCTTGAAGAACTCTTTACGCAGCTCTAGGAAGAGCTCTGGTTCAATGCACATCAAAATGGTGGGAATTTCATGGCAGAAACACAGAACTTAGTTGAATCTTCTCAAGGACAAACCTGGGCAAGAGCTTTAGGATGTGTCAATGAAAACAATTTGATAATATTCTAGCAACAAATTAAGAACTAACGTTGTTCCATGTGGTACTTATGTAAATTTAACTGTTACCATGAACTGGCGTTCACAGCGTACAGTGACTGGTGCTTGAAAATTGGGCACCATACGGCTTCCACTGAGGTCCCTGAGCTGTGTCATGGGTGGGCCACAAGAGGTATTCAGTAAGAATAAACCCATGCCCTGCAGCTGCCGCCCCAGAAGAGGAAGGGTCAACAGGGAGAGTTAGTGGTGGCTAGAAGGATCGGACAAGAAGATGGGTGTCTCTGATATGAGACTGTAGTGCTCAGGTGGCAAATTGCTTTAATGCAGCTCCCCCTTACTAAAATTCCTGGTGCCCAGATTGAAATTCTAACTTCTGATGATAACAAATTATCAAAAAGACAATCTATTCTTTGTAAAGTAGGATTATCTTATCCCTCAGTTTTTCTCACTTTTTTGTTCCTGATTAATACTCCATACCAAAGTCTGCCAACCTTCCTCAGCAGACCAGTCTCTTGTCCTGGAAGTTGTCCCCCTGAAACTCAGTAGGAGTTCCTGGACCGAAAAATACCATTCATTTCACTAAAGTAATCTAGAAGATGAAGGGTACTTGTGGAGTAGGCTATGTCTCCACAGCTATTATTGAGACAGCAGCATATGCAGCAGTTAGACTGCAACATTAAAACTACTCACCCTGTGCGCTCAGGCAGGTGACATTGTTAGGCCACTACTGCCCAGCTTCTGATAATTTTCCAGCTTGTACAACTGTTGGGGACATATGGGCCTTAAATTTTCTGTAGATAGCAATTCTTCCTCTTGCATTTTCTTATGTATACGCACACGCACCCCAGCCTGGCTCTAGTGAATACACTGAACATCAAAATAAGAGATATGTTTTCAGAACAAGATAGTAATGGATTCAACTCACTGTAATTATTGATTAGCTTCATTGCCTTGGAACAAATATGAATGTATTGCCAGGTCTCTGATCTGCTTCTTTGATACTGGTAAGATTTTCTTTGTGAGGGCATTCAGCTAGGTATGTGGGAGAATCTGAAAACTCTGAGCTAAGGCACAACTTGCTTCTTTCTGATTATTTTGAACATTTTACAGGCATGGAAACATGTTGCATTTTAGCTGGCTACAATAATTTAGGTAGAAAGGTAGAAGCTGCAAATTTCAGTGCTAATTAAACAGAATTTTGACAGCAGGAGAAAGTGATATGCCCTGTTCTTCCAAATATGGGTTCAGTCCAATCTGTCTTTTTAATTGGACTGCAACAGATTACTAAATGATTCAAATAAATCATGGAAGTAAGCTTCAACTAAAATCCTGCC
>VZTV01093913.1:39067-77612 GCA_013400875.1 Anhinga rufa
CTAAAATCCTGCCGAAGGTGAAACTGCCTTCTATTAAAATGGTTTCATATTATTTTGTTCTGCATTCTGACAAATACATAGCCATCAATATTCTTGCCTCAGTATGACAGAAATTGTTCAGATTAATAGCCGGCTACTTGGGTCTCAATATGAATTTCTATTAAAAATGTTGATAAAATTGCCATCACATTTTTAAATGGGGAGACCATGGACAACTGCATTACCCTGCAGCGTTATTTAATAATTCAGTAAATTCAAATACATAGCAATCTTGAGAATTTTAGTAATTAAACTCCAAAGTGTAAGCCAGCTGAGCTGTTTTCTCATGCCCCAATTCAAGGTAGAAAGAAAATTCAACAGTCTTACCTTTTGTCAAATTATGCTTTGGAGGGAAGAACAGGAAGTAGCAGAAATTGAAGGTTAATCCTTCAATAGCTGTTATTTTGAAAACCATCTGAGAGGAATTCATATGCCGCTATTTGTGTTTACAACTGGAGGAAAAGTTGGGAGTAAGGCAACCAGCTCCTAGAATCACATAGAGAATCCCTGCTAGGAAAATCCCTGTCTTCATGAAAATAGAGTTTTACTTGCAGTTGCTCTCAGAAAATGAAAAAGTTTTCATTTTAAACTATTGGTACTAAGATATGGGAATAAGATATGGACCTGTTGATCATTTGGCAGATCACATTAGTACATTCACCTGTGCAAAAGCATGGCCTTGGAAACAATTACTGGGTAACAATCTGGAGCATGGCAAGGTCTAATCTAGAGGAGAAATTAGATCAGGGGATAACTGGAAGACTGTTGGACCTTCAGCTTTGGAAGAAGACACTGAGACTGGTAGGGTCCATACAGACTTGAATTTCCTTCCCTGTTTAGTTATCACAGTCCCCAAATGGTTTTCTTGTTCTCCTTTCACCTCCAGATAAAAGTTTGCACCTGCTTACCAGATACTAATTATTCTGATTTTTCTAGTTGTGAGTTTTAAGGCAGGCTATCTGCCCCAGATACAGTAGGTACAATTGGTGCCACAGAAATTTTGTGTTGAAAAAAGTTGAATCTGTCATTTAATCCATCCACTTACATAGCTATACCTTCCTTCCATATGTTGCCAAAGGGTACATGTATAATATAACCCTGCTTGACAACAAGAGATAGTTTCCAAAAGGTGAGTTAAAAAGTCAACCAAATGAGCAAGAACAAGATCTACCCAAGCCACTAATGGCATGGCACTGCATATGCACACTCCTTGACTTTGCATAAAATTCATAATGGAGCTACACTTCTTATTGATTATATCCAACCACTGAAAATTACATTAACAAGTTACTTTTAGGAATTATCTTTCAAAGTAAGCCCTTACAGCTGAGGTAATTTCAATTTTCTACATTTATCTACTGCTCTACCCTGAGCCATGATTCAAAGTCCAAATTTTTTGGATACTCTATCAGATTTTGAGAACTATGTTAATCCACCAAAGTTCTTAATACTGAGCAGGGAACACTGCTCATTATGAAACCAACTAGAGAACAAGGTAAAAATACAAAAAAAAAAACCAACCTGAAAAGGCAAACTGAGAATCTAAGTCAGTGTGATGATCACAATGAAGCAAATACTTCAATCTGGTTGTTTAGAGAACAAATCAGGTTACATTTACAGAAGTATAATCCATATTGCAAAATTAATCATATCACTGTCTGTTTTGCGTCATTAATATTTCATGCAGACGTACCTGCACTTTTCTTCCATGAAAATCTCTCACACTCCTGTAGGACGCACCACTGTTGAGTGCAATTCTATGTTGACAGGTCTTTCCAGCTATTGGAAATTCTAAAATATCACAGCATCTTTTCTAAAGAGATAATAGTTTACTAGAAATTGCCATGGCAAAGTGTGCTTTGAATAAGTTTGTGCACATCCATCATGCAGTGCATGGCTTTCAATAAGAGGTTTTCATCTTTATGTGATACATTTCTTTTTCAGATTGTTTCATCTTCTTTCATTTGATGTTTAAAAATCACTCATGACTTTGGCGATATCTCTTTATACTGTTCAATTCATGGAGATTAATCTCCACAGCCTTCAAAGAGAACACAAGAAGCAGACACCTCCAATTTTCCTATGACTATATTTCACTCTACCCACTACAATGAAGGAGTAGACCTCAATTGTTGAAACACAAAATCAGAAGATTTAGAGCTGGAAATAGGTTTCATTAGGTCCTCTCATCTATGGTTTTGCCATTTCAGAATTGCTGTCTTTCAAGGGCTTTTGTCCCAGTTAGTTATAAACAACTCGGGCCATACAAAGACTGAGAACAAAAGCAATGAATTGTTAGTTTCAATTCCCTGATAGTTGGAAAAGATCTTCCTTCACTGAGAGCAACTTTAGTAGTCTGCCTCCTAATTGTATTTTCTCACCTTCCCTGCAGATAACCAAATAATCAGGCAAACAGGAAAATCCCAAACTTTGCCATTTTCCTTTGCTTGGATTTGTATTACTGGTTTGGATTGTAAATCATACTGTTCTGTTTACTGCCTTGATTTGTCTGTATGTAGTTCAGTTGCAGCCAGCATTGCAAGATTTGTCATAGACACAAAAACCTTCTGCAGGACAAAATCTGTGGAAGTGTGTTTTCTAATTAAAATTCATATCTGCCTCATTATCATCAATGGAGTCATAAAGCTTATGGCCAAGAGAGAAGATTAGATTATTTTGACCTCCTGAGTACTGTACCTATTATGCTTTTTTTATCCTTATAGCTTTGTGCTGAGCCAAATAACTCAAGATTTTGCTAGAAGACATCCACTGTATTCTACACTTCCTTAAGGAGAGTCATACAGGATAAGCCTTATCAGGGATTTTTGCTGAAAATCAAATATTAGAATCAAATGAATGTGGGTTTTTACGTGTCTTTTTTATTAGGGGTGAACTAGAGGAGTACATATGGGATGTGATCTTCTGGAGGGTCCCTTGTGGGTTTAGGACTAAATCAATCAAGCAGTAGAAAAAATAACAGCACAAACTGTAGCCTACAAATAACTCATGTTGGAAACAAGGGTTGGAATGATGAATATCAGGAGCATTCCTGAGGCATTCCTGAAATACATAAACATAAACATTTAAATGGATAATTTTGAACAATGAGTATGTTTGTAATTATCAAACTGTGCCTGGAAATATCATGTAAAGATGGAAAATGTCTAAATTAATTAGGTATATGGCTATTGCAGTCAACATTGCATGACTGCTACAACTGAAGACTGATGGAAGTGGTAATATTCCTGACTTTTTGCTTATTTGTTTCCCTTAACATTAACTTGTACCTACAGTGCAAGTGGAGAGGTGCCTGTGATTTGATTACATTATAAATAGTAATAACAAAGGGTTTAAATTCCTGCTACTTGCATCTGCCAGTGATTCCACACTGCCTATGGTTATTTACTTTACACAAAATTTTTTTTATGTCCCAAACACATACAGTGCCTTTTCTGGAATTGACATCAAGTGGCAGCATGTCCTTAGGTATCATTATTAATTGATACTTTTTAAATTAACTTATTGTAAACGCATTTCAATGCTTCTAGAGATAATTAGATCTCAAGTGATCTAAGTACCCGGTTTTACTGCAGGTGAATACAATCTCCAGGCGAAAATATTAAGGCTTTACATATATTCTCTGAAGTGGAAATTGTTGCTGAGGTAATTGCTCTATCATATTGCCCAGAAGGAGTTGACCAAATCAATTATAAGTAATCACTCATTTCATATACAGCTGACTGACACCTTTAATGAAAAGCGTCTGTGTTGTAGGTATATTGACAAAAGGTAACAACATATTGCTCCCAGAAGAGCCAGAACATTTTAATGGAGTAATATGAATGACAGTAAAGAACCTGGAAGACAATTACTGACAATTAATTAGTTGTACTAATAGACCTTGAAAACTCTGAGGTCCTAGCCAAATCGCCGCACTATGTACATTTTGTATTTCGTACATAATGCAGAAACCCTGGTACAGGATGAAAAATAAGGACTGACCTTCCGAGATGTACTTGCCTTGGTGAAAGCTGATTGATTTTGCAGCTGTTCTAAGCTGATAGATAGTGAAGCAAACATTCCTTAACTTATCTTGACTTTCACTGGAAAAGTAAAACCAAACCGAAATTGTTGATCAGTTTGTCAAAGTCTGAAAATGTTATAGCAAGTATGTATTAGACGATGATACAAAAGATCCTGAAATATATTTCAAGAATCATTACTGTTTCAGGTGGAAACCCTTCAAAACTCACTAGTTTCCAGTTCTCAGATATCCCTTCCTGAAGAATGGCCATAACAAACAAAATTTCTGGATGTCCAAGTGACATATTTTTAACCTTTATAGTTAATTCTTGCATTCATGACCCTTTTTTTTTTTTTGCAGGGGAGGGGGTAGATCCACAAAAATGTATATCGTTTTTAATAGATATAATAAAAAGTGTTTACTTGGGTTTGGGCATACGTATAGGCTGATGGAGGCAGGAGGAACCAGAGAAACGGAAGGGCTGTGGGCGCCTTGCTGGGAGGAAGCGGGCTCCCGCGCAGGGCACTCGCTGCTGCAGGCACAGCGGGGCAGCGCCCTTCCTCCCCTCGCGGGTTTCCCTCGCCCGCGGGCGCCCCGTGGCGCGGCACGCCCCCCTGCCGCGGGCCGCCGTGGCCCGAGGCCTCCCCTGTCTCACATCCCCCCCTAGTGGGACCTGGCTGAAACGCGGACCTCCTGCCTGCCCCCGCGTCCCCACCTCCGCAAGCGCCTGTCCTCTGCCAAAGCTCTTCTTGTTACACCTTAGTCTTGCATAAAATCAAAATTATTTTCGGCAATCTTTGAATTATTTGGAAGAATAATATAGCCACCAATAAAACTTTCTTTTAGTGAAACGGATCTATTTTTTGAATACTTTATTGTGCTTTTATGCATTTTGTTTTTCTGAATATAGAGCTTCTTTTATATTTAGATGTGGTGCAAATCCGAAGAAGGACAATATGGAGATTCATATGTTCTGTCCTTCAGAGTCTTCCAGGTGAATTTGCTGTGTTTGCAGATGACGCTTTTTCCTAGCCACCAAAACTTCAGAGCCTGGTTAGGTTTGGGATGTTAAACAATCCATCAGGCATTTTGCCCAGTAGCAGTTATTCCTCTTGGCACAATGTGAAAATTGTGTCTAATATCTATCTGCAACCTTGGTTTGCAGAGCTGCACAGAAAAGTGAGCTTGTAGTAAAACCAGTAATTAATAGTGACATAAAGATTACATTTCAGCATAACATTTAGAATTAAGATAAAGGTTTTGGCTTAAAGACACACAGTGTTTCTCGTGCTGAATTATGTTTTAGTCTTTCTGTACCGCTGGAATACCCTGGAAACTCCAAGTCAGCAATTGCCGTGTCTGGAGGCACCTAATTTTCTGAGAAATCCCTTAATTGCTTCCTGCTGTGACTGCATAGGAGCATGCTGGTCTTGAGAGCATGAAGCTGCTTGGTGCCTCAGTCTGTGGAGTCTGTGTAAGGAAAGCATCTTTCCAAGCTAGAACAGCAATTTGAATAGGTCGTTTTTGTGGTGATCATCAGTGTGGCCACATTGATTAGCACCGCACTGCTAGGATCCTTGTATGGATCTGATGCGCAAAGCTCATTGTTATCCTTTCCTAAATATTTTTAGTATCTTCAAGAGTAAGACAAGCAATGTTGCTATATTTTTTGTTCATTCTTTCATTGCTTTTGTTTTCACCCCTAAGTTGAAAATGCTGGCAGTCAGTTGTAGGCATATGGGAATGAACCTTCATCAGGACAATTGATAGAATAAAAGAAGCAATACACTTTTGCCTACCAGTCCTGCACTGGGGAGTTTGCAAGGGAGCCAAAACAAGTTTCACCCACTTTTAAGTGCATAGTATTGCCTTAAATGTGTTTCCCTAGGTTTCATGAATATTCAGAATACTTATATGCAATATATACTCAATTCCCAGTTGCCTGTCCTACATTAAATCTACATATATCCACCACCGGAGCAAAGCACTTTTTTAAAAACTCACGGTGAGTTGTTACAGCAGAGGCCAGTGGTAGGAGTGAGCTGTGTTATGATAACACCAGGGCTTCCAACACATACACCAGCACTTTCCAGATGTAGTCTGCGGGTCAAGCAGATTGCACGTGAAGGACCTTTACAGTTTCACACTGAGACTTCTACATTTCCATTTCAAAGGCTGGCAGAGACCCTATTTGTTCTTGATGTAGAATTCCTACTTGAAATCAAATGGTATTGAGGGCAGGGAATAAAAGCTGAGTAAGTAACAAAGATCTATTTATGTGCTATGGGAAAAAAATTGTGCAGGTGCATCAGTATCACTTGATTCTACATGAATTCGTAAAATGATCTGTGCTTTATATAGCAGTTTCACGAAGTAATCCAAAGAGATTTTACTTCAGTTTTAGCGTTTTACTTGCAGTTTATAGTGTGTGTTTCTCTTCCTGTGCCTAAGATTAGCTCTTATTTTCTGGCTCATTTGGCTAATCAGCATGATCTTCCTTTATCAGTAAGCATTTTCGGCAGTTTCTTCTACACTTATCAGCTTAACTGGCTTTGTACTTGTGACTGCTTTCCAGGTTTCAGAAAAGGAATTTACACAGAGGAGTATAAACAGTGACTAAAGAATTTCATCTGAAATGTAGTAATCACTCACAATCTCCATAAACCAGTGCGCAATGGTTGGCAAAAGGAGTTCTCAGGCTCACATAGATTGTATCAGTTTGTGCTGTGCCCATCTGAAATTGTCAGAAATAAATATACTTTCTTCAACGCCATGTTATGAATGCTTACCCCATCTTTAAGAGTATTTTTGAAAAAGGTGTTAAGAAAAGCATGTTATCGGTGTTCTGGATTCCAGGTTTCCAAAATTGTAAAAGCAGCTTTCTCACACAGCGTGTTGTGAAAGTCTTTGGATTTCTACCTTGTATCTTGCAGCTAGTGAAACTTTAAAAAAACTTTAAAAAAAAGGAAGGAAAATATACTACACTGATGATACAAATTTCCCCAAATTTCATTTTTAAAATATTACTAATTTAATATTTTTATTTTATATTGGAAACAATGAACTTCTGAAAATTCAGTACATGAAGAAAGACAGTTCTTGCTTACAAGTTCTTGCTTACAAGTTCTTGCTTACTGCTTGGAAAATGTTTATGTTCTTCTGTATAAGTGGAGGGATTGGCAGTCAGCTTTTCTCTTCCAAACTTACTGTTTCACACATCTTTTTGGTCTTTTTTAATATGTTCCAAAAATAGAAAATTGAAAAAGAACAATATTTTCACAGGATAATAGAACTACCTTGGCAAATTTTTGGGATGTGAATATTGTATTGATGACACAATTCATTCCTGACATAGAGCATCAATATGTGTATATGTACATATCTTAAAGATATATAAATATGTATCAAAGATTATATATATATATATATATGTATATCATCTTTACTTCCTGAAAGTATAAGCTTCTGCAATGAAATTGAGACTTAATGAAAACGATGGGAAAAAGGACACTTGCGCAGTGAAAACCTCACTTTCTGCCTTAGTGGTTTGAGTGCCTAGCAGTATGAAGAGAAGTCAAAATCTTGTTTCTTCCGAAGGGATTGTTTCTCTGTGCGGCATTAAACTGCTAGTAGTGGTAATACAATACCATCCCTCAGTCATTAGACAGAGTTTCTTTGGCTTGTCATTCTCTGCAGGAAGGAGGGAGCTCAGGTTGCCCCAGGAGAGATGTCATTCTGTTCCTGGAGTTTCTAGGCACGCTCAAAGAAAGCTGGAATAAAATGGGGAGGTTTAGCTACACAGTATAGGGCTCAAGCGCTGGTTCAAACAGAAGCCTGTTAGTGTTCTGTAATTATCACTTTTTTCTTTCTGAATTATTTCTCAAGTTAATGAAGTTTTCAATTATTTTTGCAAAATAACACAGCTTTCTCTACAGGAATAAAAGATGCATCCATTTTCCTTCAGTCGTCCTCTGTCCTGATACTTAAAGCAGTGGCTTGGAAAGTTAAAGATACCGTTTTGAAGCTTACAGTCCCAACAAGACTTGCAGCAAGTTTACCACTTCAGGAGCAAGTGTTCTGATCACTAAATAATTAGCAAAAAACTCAGCAGCAGCAGGAGCAGAATCACAAGTGGCCTCAGCTGGGAAGAAGTGCATGGAGTGGGAAGCCCCATGCTGCAGCCCATCCTGGGCTGCTTCTGAAAATACATGACAAAAGGAGGCCTCTGTAGGGAGGGAGCTGAGGGTACCTCTGTTTTCTCAGGGTTTCTGGTGAGAGCAAGAATGGGAGGTGGGCTCTGGGTAGCACAATGTGGGGTGGTTCTGGGCATGCTGAGCACCACGGCGCTCACTGTTCAGCAGCTCATGTGCTGCCTAAGCTTTGCAGGAGTTAGTGCTTTTCCAGGCTTGGTAATCCCTGGGGGAAGGCTGCTGGACCAGAAATTAGGACTTCTGTGCCTCAGTTCCGCATGTCTGTAGAAGGACCTAAATTCTGTATTCATTCTCATCCTCAATGCTTATGCTAAATCACCCTTAAAAAGCACTCATATAAGGACACTTTTTTTTTCATAGGAGATAACATCTTACTGGCTTTGCCTACAAATTTTTACTTAGATTTTAGACAGAATAATTTGCAAGATATAACCTTGATTGACTGTGAGAACACTGAATTAATTCTTACATTCCTCACTTGTGAAAATATTCTGTAAATACAGAATGGTCTAGGATTATTGGTACCTGTTTTGGTTTTTATTGTAATCAAGTGAAGTGTAATCAGGGAAGTGATTGAGTCACCATCCCTGGAGGTATTGAAAAGGTATGTAGATGTGGTGCTTAGGGACATGGTTTAGTGGTGGATTTGTCAGTGTTAGGTTACCTAACAGTGGACTTGATGATCTTAAGGGTCTTTTCCAAACTAAATGATTCTATGATTCGACGATTCTAAGTTTACAAGAACTAAGCTTGTGGATGATATGCCAGTGTTAGTTTTAAGGGCAGGTAATTGAAAGTTGTTTCTTTTGAATGCAGCCTCAGAAAGTTGTAAAGCTTCTGGGGTTTATTATTCAAAGTTGAAATGTAAAAGTTAACCCTTGGTTTAATGCTCAATGCATTACAACTATTTTTTCTCACTTTATTGTATTGATTTTATTTTGTATGGTTTTAGAATGCTTTTGATATAAAGTAGTTTGTATTAAAGTTTAATAGCTGATATTGTATATATTGTATAGATATATAGATACAATATAGATCTACAATAGATACAATATATTGTATATATTATCTCTTATGTGATGTTCTCCCTTATGCACCATTCACATTTGCTGAACAATGCTAACAATAGCTAACGAGGAGTTCCCAGCCTCAATTGTGGAGTCAAGGATTTTTATGTTCTTTATGATTCATTTGTACCTGCCATTAAATTACTGATACACTATGTAACTCAACTACTTTTTTTTTTTTGTACTTCAATTAATTTTAAAATTTCTGAGAAATTAAATGAATGAATGTACATATATTTAAAATCAAAGCAGACTACTGGAGCTGATGTTCTTTACTGCCTGGGAAAAGGGCTCATAGATCGTACTGGGAGATCCCTTTCTGGAAAAAATCTTATAACAGAAACTGCTAATTCCAGTAGATTAATTTTCCAGTTGTTTTCCCAAAGCTGTTCTTATGGGAACCCCTTAATTAGTAGTATATTTTTAATCAATTTGTATTTTTTTACTGGCAGTCAACCCTATTAATAATTTTACTTGCTTTTATGTAAAATTTCTTGATGTTCAGTTCTTTGCAGACCTTTTCAAGTCTACAACACAGTTAATCCTGCAGACTGCCAAAAGAAAGGTGTAGTTATACTCCCCAAATGGTTCTGGCCAACATATATGCAGCTGTACAGCAAATGAAAACAGAGTGGTGTAGGGAAAATGAGAGGGAAACCTTGAAGTGTTCATGTCCTCAAACACCCCTGTGATGCTCTCAAGAAACCCAGTGAGCATGCCTCTGCCTTTCAGCCAGGGACATCTCACACACCCTGCCTCTGCCTTTCAGATTTTTTTTCAAAATCTTTTGAAATAGTGTATTTCAGGACCATTCTCTTAGGTGACATTACATTTTTCTTGTCTGCAGCCCAAAAAAACATAAAGAGAACAGCAGATCCTCTTTGTTTCCATGGCAGTTGTGTGGGGAGAAGACTTTAAAATGAGCAGCATAGGCTGTCTGCAGGTGAGTGAACACGGTCACTCAGCTAAATGTGAATGAAGTATGCAATCTAAAAATTATTGTATCTACAGGAAAAGGCTGTCCACAAGCATTTTCTAATCTTGTGTTGAATAAAAAAAAAATGAAATTAAATTAATAATGTGCTTAACAAATCTTACTCAAATGTATGGAATAATAAATGAGAGCCTATAAATAATTTATTCTACTTCTGTTTCTATGTAGAAAGTAGTAGAAGAAAGGGACTTATTTCCAAATATTAAACAATTTGTAACCAACATAAATAAAATGTTTGGTTTGATCTTCTGGATAAGAAGTACTTCTGGTTAGACTTCAGTGTTTGTTTAAGTATTGGAACAGCTCAACTTAATTCACTGTAACCAAGGATGCTGTCTAACTGAACATAAAAATATTGATCTGTGACTAAAACACAGTGCTTCCCATTACCAAATTCATTCAAATGCAGAGTGAAACTCCAGAATTATTTAAATTAGAAGATCAAAAATCAAAACAAAATAAAACCTGAGGATATTCTGAGGGCAGGATGGAAAAGGTGAGATTTCTTGAGGGGAAGGGAGCTCACCCATTTCCCCTTTGCTCTTCTGACATGGCCTAAGTAGCCAAACTTTCTGTCCGTCAGTTCAGCCACATGTGGAAAACTCGTCGATCTCTGCAAGATTTCAAAGACCACCACAGAAAGGCAGTTGCTCTTTGTAAAGCCAGGATAAAAAATTATTAGAATTTATGTCAAAACCCCTCCTTGTTTTGCAAACATCCAAAGCACAATGATTATTGCACAGCTGATTTTCTGTTTGGTAATAAAGAAAATATTTTCCATCAATAAAGGTGCAAAAATATCTTTGGCTGGGTAGACAGTTGGGGGAGTTACCTACTCTGGTTTCCTTATATTTGTGTAGGTTTCTATTTTGGAGTTTGCCTGTGTAGCCTTTATTTACATTGCTGCGTAGTACTTAATGTGTGTAGTTGTATTGGATCCGGAGAGATTACCCATCAGAGTAAGGAGCAGACTGTGTCAATACACACTTTCAAATTTTCTTTTAGTTCAGTGCTAATGTATTAGGTCATTGCAGGACCTCCTGAAGAAATTTAAAGACTGTTTTGTGAAAGCGTGTTACTTTCACACTGTGTTACTCTATGGTTTGAAAACCTGAAATTGCCATATTTATTTTAAAAAACTCCCATCCTTTGGGACAGAATGACTGGAAAACCTCACCACCAATATAGAGAAATAAAAGCTGACAAAATACCACCAGACCATCTCAGTGCAGGGTTTTTGAAAGTGAAATGGAAAATAAAATAAAATAAACAAAAAGCTTAACTGACATTCAAGATCCAATATAATTCATGTTTATTTTCACTGTGCACAGAAGGTGGAGCCAAATTCATAAGGATCTCTGAACTCATACTTCATTCTTTGAATGGTTTTCTACTGTCTTTCTAGAGGGGCAGCTTGCTCGGAGGAGATACTGATTGGAATCAGTTAAAATGTTGGGATAAGTCCTTTTAAGACCAACTTTTCTCATGTTTAAGCCATCTATGATGAGCTTTAGAAGTTCCTTGGTGCAGCTGAAGAGCATCCGAGCCTTCTTGTATTACTCTTCTCCCTTTCTGTCCACTAGCAAACCAGTAACAAACTGTTATTTCTAAACTTTGCATGCAAAAGTGAGCAATATGAGTACCACCATGAAGAAGCTGTGGTGAGATCTTAGTGGTATGAAGCGGAAGGCACCAACCACCACAACGAATGGAAAGGAGACAATTACCCCAAACTTTGAACACTGTATTTTCCTTCTCTGCAATCCTCAAAAATTTTAAAAAGAAATATCCATTTAGCTGTTTTCACTACTAGCTGATATTTCAAAAAGCAACTAGGGAATAGGACATAATAATTTTTGGCTTAAAGGATGGAGCCAAATATTAAAAAATTTTGCTTCTAATCCTGGTTGTGTTATTAGCTGCCTATAACTCAGAAGAGCTGCTGATATCCTCCATGACAAACTTCCTGTCTCCGTAAAACAGGTTAATATAACACAACTTGTTCTGTGTTAATATTTATAAAGCACTCTGAGATTTTAGACAGAAGACTGTGCAACAGTGCAAAATATTTCCAGACAACAGTGACCATTTCCTCTGATCCGATGGCATCTGTCACTGAGAACTTCTCCACACTTTCATCTGAGGTGCTTTGGTCTTGATGTGTTTCCAGCAGGGTCTATTTTTAAATACCAGCTTTCTTCTTTTGCAGGCAGACCAGTAAGAGCAGAATCTATCTTGCACTGACTAAGCTGCCTTTTCCCCTAGGGAAAATCTAGCTTTAATAGCCCTGTAGCAAATGAATTTGAGAGACCAGTCTCAACATGGAGCAGCAAGCGTGCTCACTAAGAGACAGTCTTGTGGTTCTATCCTTACAATTATCAGAAAATGTTCTCTTATATGCTATGTGCTGTGCAACCCAAGTGGGAACAGCTACTGCCTTGAGGGATGACAATTGCCTTTGCTTTGAACAAGGGATGACCCTTTGAAACTCGGGGGTGGGGAGGCTGTGTTTTGCAGACCCGACCAGGCTGGGCGCAGCAGCTTCCAGTGGGCTCCAGCCCAGTTACCCCAGCTGACAGAACGTGCAAGGGCTGTGGCCAGCAACTTCAAAGCTGTGCTATATTTCTATGTGATGTAAATTCCTTAAACAAGCGAAAACCACTGGCTGCTTTAAAAAAAAATCATTAGTCTGCACATTTATGTGCTTAAGTCATCAAGAAATACCACATTATTGTTCCTTGGACATTCTGAGAAGCTTTACCTCAATAAGGCATGAAACAGGGCCATGCATTATTCACAAGTCTGTCTTTAAAGCTAAATGTGTGAGAAGGGGTATCAGTGAAAACGTGCCGAAGCTTACGTACCATCCAGGGACATGGGTGACTGCACAGCTGCCTTGAAAGGCACCCAAGAAAATCTGTATTGCATGTGTATATTCATCTCAGTTTACTGTATATTCAGCTTAGTTTGCTCGGTCCATGGACTCTTCTCCCAAATTGCACAGGACGAGGACGGTGCTGTGCATGGGAGTACTGGAAAGTGAATTTTGCAAACAAATTGAAAACAAGTGAAGGCATGCTATTTGTCTTAAGAGCTCCATAAATCACAGACATTCTTAACTGGGAGTAGCCCAAGAACCCCACTTGTATCAATGGGAAGTTTTGTAATAGGCAAAGGACTGGAGAGCCTTCCAAATGAAATATCCACTAGGGCTTTCCTGGTGAATCAGGTTACTGAAATATTTTTGAGGAAGTATTGGGAGGTGATATGAGGAAAACTTTTCTGTATAGAATTCTATAGTTGTGTTCAGGTAATAAATAGAAAGAAAACAGTGGACCGAATTCTGTATTAACTATCAATCTGTGTCAAAGGCTGGAAATACTAAGTAATCCAAATTTATGGTTCCCTTTGGTAAGTCTGTGTAGAAAAGCAGCAGCAGTACTATGGGCTCTGAACTATTTCACTGATTCAGCCAAGGATTCAGTAGAGAGTGGACAGAAATACTATGGAAGTCACCCTGAGGTTCAGTCCCAGAGATGCACTTGATGGAGCCTGGGCTCCAGCCCTGCACCTGGTCGCAGTGCGAACGTGCTCTTACGGATTGCACTGTAGCCTGCCAAACCAAAGACAAACAGGTTCTGCAGTCCTAGCATTGCCACACTGAAAGATTGCTTCACAACGCAGCACTGTCTGCTCCACAAGGCAAAATGTCAGTGGATAGCAATATGAGTCCCAGAGGGCTCTGGTCCCCAAAATCTTCAATTCCATGTTGTTAAAACAAGCTTCAAATCTAACTGATCATTTTACCCGTCTCTTAGTCCGTAATTAAGAACAGACTTGCAAATATCTCAGGTCTGACACCCCCATGCTTTCCTGTTGAACATAGCTTCAGCTAAAGAGGGGTTGTGTGTGAAGACATTTGTTCAATCTGAAAAGCTTATTTCCATTGCGATGCAAATGTGTGTGAGACTTTCTGGTAACCTAGTGAAATGGTAGAACATTGCATCATCTGAAGCTGAATATGTTCTGGTAATAGGCTGTGAAACGTGATCATGGAGACATATTTCCAAACTCTAAGAGACATTTCCAAGGTATTTTTATCAGAACTAATAATTATTCTTCATAATTCTACACAGTAGCATGGTGGAGACTTGAAATACTTTCCCTTTTTGTGTGGATAATGCCATAGCAAAGCCAAGTGTTATGCTTACTATTGCTGAAAAATTATTCTTCCCTTGTTACTAACAGACATCTTTTAGTTTTGCAAAGTGGATTTTAAGAGTGCTGGGCTTCTCACAAATACTCTTTGTTTATTTAAGTGGAGAAATACTTCTCAGTCCTTCTTCTGAAAACAGAATGTTGGAAAATTGCAAAGCCTATACAGGGAGATGCATGGAAAAATGCAAGATCGGGCAAGCTGGACGCTGTGATCATGCCGGCTTTGACAGGGAATAATAGCATTTTATGCTAGCATGCTATAATTTAAGGTTTTTTTCCTGGCATAAAGCTGCTTTCCTAAGGGGCAGCTTTTTCAGCACCAAAACATATGATATCCCAAATCTCTATTTTCTCAGCATTGGCACACATGTAGCCATGTTGTTGGTATTTTGTACTTTGCTCTAGAATAACCAGTGTTTTATGGGGCAGTAGCAGGAGCGTTATGTCTACTCTTATCACTGTCTGTACCATATCATGAGGGCGGTGAAACCGTATGGTTCATATATTACAATTTTTTAATTCTCAAGAAGAAGGGCCCACTGCCTGTTAAGCACAAAGCTTCATTTCTCCCTTGCTGTAAAGAGAAAAAGAAACCTTAAAAGAACACTCAGAGAACATAAAGAAAAGGTTTCTTTGTGCCACATGGCTTGGACAACTCTAAAAAAAGCTGTCAAAACTAACAGCAGTATCAAAGGAAAGGGGGCAAGCTAGGGAAACCAGCTGTCCCCGTCTGTACCCGGAGGAAGGGGAATGGAAGGCGTACAGATGCAGTGTACTAGCTCTTTTTCTCAAACAGGAGGCAGTGTGGTCTGCTACAAACAGCTCCAGAGCAAGAACCAGGACCGTGTGTTTCTTTCCCAGCTTCAAAGCTCCCTGCTGAGTATCTTTCTACAAAGATCTTGTCTTAGTTCTCTTCTCCAGAGAGTTCTGGGTAAAAAGCAGTGGATAAAGGCTGTGAAAAATAAGCAGCAATATCTAGGTTGTGTTGTAGAGTGTAACATTTATTATTTTAAGGAGAAACTCTAAAGAGTCCCTTTATTTGGGAACTTCTCAATGGCCATTACTGGACTTCTCCCCCGCTTTGTAGCCTTTAAAGAGCAAAAAATGCTCATCCATGCTACTAAGCCCAGAAATAGCATGGATTGAAACCCAAATGAGTCTGGTACAACCCAAAATGTGAAACTTCATTGAGAACTATCTAACCACAAACACTTCTAGAGAAGCTCTTAAGCAGTCCCACAGAGGAGCTAACACCCCATGACACGAACGAGTACAAGACCAATTCCTAATGTGGTCTGGACTCCATGTGTGAGGAGCTTAACACAGGCAGCGAAATAAACTAACCTCTGTTCTACAGAGGAGGCATTTTTCAAGGAGTGTTTAAGCAGGGACTGGTCAGGAGCAAAGCCAAACTAGTTTCATTCTAATTGAATAGATAGTTTTGGAGCATGCTTTGATTCCGTAAAATGTGCTCAAAAATCATCAGGAGCATTTCTTCTCACTATTGAAGACTGATTCACTGTACTATGCTTTAATTTCTGAAGTTTCCTGGAAAGAGTTTCCTGGAATGTGAGATCATTTCTTCATTTCTCCCATGGGATGAACACACGCACACACGCACACACACACAAATAATAGTAAAAAAAATGCATGATGGGTATCTCCTGTAGAAACAAACACGCTGCTCCTGGTGTGTACTTTCATGTGTGCACGTAAAGGAAACAGACCTCAGTAAACAAAGCTGTGTTCATGACAAAACGTAGAGAGGGCTTGAGAGGGCTTCCTCTCCTACGGAGAGGCAGGGAGGGGATGGAGACAGCAGCTGTGCGGTCCAGCCCCAGCATCTAGGGGGTTGACGCTGGTTACCCATTAATCCCTTTCACGCATTTTTCCCTTCCCCTGTAGCGAAACTCCTGGTGCACACCAGGGAGCTAAGTTGTTTCATCTGTCCCGGGCAAGCCCAGATCTGGATGCAGTGCCACCCAGGTGCCCTCAGTGACCGGGGGAGGGGAGGATGTGGGGGTGGGGTGCGGGGCTGCTGCTGACTGCCCTTGTATTTGTTTTGTTACATCAGCAAGAGTGGACTTTCATGCCTTCGCTCCCTCCTTTTCCCCGGGCTGGTTTTTGCTGTGCCTTCAGTTCTTTCCCTCCTCCCCCACCTTCCTCCTCTCCATTTGCAGAGCGCCCCTCCTCCTGGGCTGCTACCCCTCCTTTTCCCCTCCTCTTTCACAGTCAGAGGCTTGAAAACTTGTTAAAAGCTCTCTCAGTTCCCAACTTAGAAAAAAAACTTTTACGAGATATCAGCGCCTTTCATTAGTGGGCAAGAAACGATGAAAAATACAAAACAGCAGTAGAGTTTTAAAGTTTAAATAGACAGGTCTGAGTGCCTGAACGTGCTCTTCCATTTTTCTTTAACCCTCCAGAGAAGTATTCTGATCCAGTTTCACTGCTGATCAGCAAGGGTAAGTTGAAAGTTTTCCTTTTTCATCTTTTTGTGTATCACTTTTTCTGAAAACACTTTTTTTTTTTCACCCCAAGAATTTTGTGTTGTTGTGCTGATGGTTGAACTTGTTTAAAAATATACCTCTTTAAAAGCGTTAAGTTCTCTTAAAGTGCCAAGTTCAAACTTGCAGGAATTGTTTGCTTTCTTTGGTTGTATTTCTATACATTTCTTCAGATATTACACTTTGACAACTTTTAGCCTTGTTCTACTGAGAGAGGAACTGCGGTGAAGTTGTAACTGCTGGGCTGAGTTGCGGACTTGTTGCTAGTGTTTGGGTGAAATCGCTCCTCTGCGTACTGGTCTCAGAGTAAATCAGCTCCTTTAAAGAAAAAAACCCGAGATGCGCTTTAGTCTCCTCTCTTGTACCGAAATTGCATCAGAAGTTAGTAGCCTTGTCCCCAGTGCGTCCCCTTTCTGCCCCACGCGTTTTGCTTCCATATGGAAACCCTGACTGATGGCTCATGGTTTGTGCAGAGCAAGGTTCTTAATTAGGTGCTTTGTTAAATGCTGCAGCTACTGAAGTGGTGACTTTCACGTGGTCTTCCTGATAAGTTTTCCCCTTTTCTTCTAAAATAGATGTGATAAAATCCAGGCGTGGGTTGTGGATTTTTAACCTGGTTTGTATATAGTTACTCTGTTTTAGCAACCTCGGTGAGGGATTTTAGAGAAGGAATGTGAGATACCATGATACGCCTTACCACGTTGGCAATGTCTGTGAAAGTTTTGGGTAGATATAAATGAAAGTTGTCTAGGAAGAAATGTGCAAGAATATCCACAATATGTGTCATAATCCCACTATGACGCATTCCCTTTATATTACCTTGAAGGCTTAAATACCAAAACACAGAGGAAAAAATGCTTCAGCAGCATCTCCTGGAGAACTAAAAACCTTTTTACGTTTCAAGGCTCGGAGTGATTCCTTACAGCAATTGTTGCCTGCTGCTCTCCAGTAGTTAAAGAGCAACACGAGGAGGCAGGAAAAAAAGCCTTCAGCTGAAAGACAGACGAAGCACAGAGTCTATCTTATCGAGTAACACGTTCTCCTCTTAAACAAGAATATTCTGTGCTTATGTGTGTCCTCACATTTTGCCTTGAGATAACCAGTGAGCCTCATGAAGTTGCATATTTCATCTGAGGAGTTCCTTTTGGTTTTTGTATGTGAGATTTATGACAAAAAACCCTGGTAATGAGGGCAAAAACAGGCTACAGGCACCTTGTGCCTGACTTCTATGTGTGCGCGTGTGCGCGCACAGGGAGCAAGTTGGAGGACTTGCGTGAAGCTTTCATCTTGCCATTTTTAACATCTGGACAGCACACTACGTTGCAGAATTGAAGCCTCTAGTCTTTGGGATGTTTACTAAAGTGTTTCCTTCAGAAACTTCAAAGCCAAACACTGGCACTCGCCCATGATACCTAAGGAGCATACAAATGGGAGAAGGGTGAGCAGCAGGCTGTGTTCAGGAGAGGGAAGAGAAGGACACAAGGGATTTGATTTGCGACATAAATCTGAATGCTTATGCACTCAGGAGCGCAAACAGATTCAACACTGTAAAGTTATCTCAGCTCTCATATTATGCAAGCTCAAAAGATTAATTTTATTTGTCTCTGAAACGAATGTAGGCTTAGGCCAAGGATTCCTGTGGGCATGAGGAAGGTTAGATGGAATTGAGCAACGTATCTGTTTCATCAGATACGTTGCACTCTTCTCCCCGTCTCTGGTATTTCTCCCCATGTTGCCCACTGAATTTGTCTCATGTGGAGGCTACTGGTCTGTTGTTTATGCCACACGTACATTTTAGAAACAGAGATTTCAAAATCTGCAAGCAGAAGCGTCAGAGGGCCCGAGGCTGCCTCAGGGAATTCAGTGTTTCTTCCCTTAATTCCAAAGTGAGTCAGGAGGGGAATGAATCTGGGCAGTAACACAGACGGTAGACCTGACTTGTAGTAGGGAATGTCTAAGAAAGTGCTTCTGGTTGCTTTTGCAGCTATGCTTTAGAATTAAATCAGGTGGAGAGGGTATAACATGGGACAGGCAAAGGCTGTGGGGTAGATCCACTAGTGGCGGACCACCAGCAATACTAGCAGACAAGGAAAAAAACACACAGTTGTGACACTTTAAATTCTATTTACTGCAGTCATTTTAGTGTGTAATCTTTGTCCCGTGGATGAAATGAACTGAAGCTCATCTGCAGACCTACAAAGGAACTACATCTTGCCCAGGGGAATGCCTGGAAGACATTCAGTGATTTTTGTAAGATTTCAGAAAACTAGCCTTCCCTATTCCAACCCCATCCAAACCCTATCAGTTGTACATCTTGGCTGCTTTCTCTGCAATGCTGGTTGCTTTTGGGAAATACTCAAGCTGGTTGGTGTTCAAGGTCCAGAATCTTCTCTTTTGTTGGCTATTTATGTGCATATGAGCACACATAAAAAGGTAGGAAAGGTTGGAAAACCAAAACTTTGGCCTGTTTCCCAACTGCTTCAGCTGCACAGTCCCATTTTACATCCCACTCTAACCCTTACTGCTCTTCCATCCACTAGCATGTGACCTTCTAACACTCTAGTCAGACCCGGGCATGTTACCACAGGACAGAGTTTGCATTATTCTTCCTGGAAAATATGAACCAGATGACATGATGAATGCTGTCCATAAAAAATAGTTCTAGAATTTCTTAATTGTGGCTTACAAATCAAATTTCTTATATATGTGGTCATCCAAAGCCCATGCAGATGAATGCTGTCCTATCTCCTGCTGCTCAATGGCTTTTTTGCCTGTCTTTACCCACACACAGTAGGACCTGGAAGAAATCCGTCTTTTAAAGAGTTTACTAGGCTGGCATTAGTCTGTCTCAGAAAAAGGTTATAAACCCATAACGTAATAATCAGTAAGAACTTAAGAAACGCACATATACATCATCAGCCATATCCTTAAATTCTGAAGTACTGAAATTTTATCAGTCAGTCAGGTCAACCTGTGTCATTCAGTGGACTCATTTATGGTGTTTGGAAGTGTTAAAATAAGTTTAAGTCCAGAATGCTAAAGAGCTATTTTTAAAGGTTATCTGCGGTCCATTTCAAACTATTTACAAAACTAGAATACTTAACTGTTTGATACAAAACCTCTTTTTATACTGGGTAAACAGATACTGTAATAAGTTAATAAAAATGGTCTTTCAGTGCCCTGAAAGTAAACAAGTTAGGTCCGATGAATGAATTTTCTCTACAACAAAACTAAGTGCTGTGTTTCATAAAGCAATAGAATCCACTTAAGCAAAGGAGTAATATATTTGTGCCACCACAAGGTTATCTGATTAACAGTACAATGTTTTGAATTGATGTGGGTTTTTTTTATCACTGGCAAAGGCTAGCGTGTAACTGATCTCTTTAAAAAAAAGTTGCTTTTCAAAACTATGTATGAGTAATTCAAGCATGGAATGTTTCCTCCTGGAGTTTATATTGCCAGGGGACATAAATGAAACTTAGCAATTTTGCATGCTGAAGCAAATTAAAAAATAGGTAGTAAATTCTCAAAATATTGCAGGTGTGGGATTAAGTAGGTCAAAACTGAAGTAGATCACGGTGCATTAGTGAACCAGAGTGGAGTGTAATTAAAAAACAAACAACACATAACTGCCTAGAAATAACATGTCCTCTGTTTTCTTAATCAAACTTTCAATCTGAAATAACATTTAGACAGTAAAAAAATACGTTGAGTCTGAGGAAAGTCTGTTAATGCAGTAGTTTCGAATCATCGGAAAGCTGACTAATTAAATCAAGAAGCTGTTACTTGAAAAAGGCTTCTTCTGTCCACTTCCACTGCTAGGACATGGAGCGAATAGCTTGCTTTTAAAACAAACTTCATGTGTTGTATAGTTACAGGCTGTTCTCTGTTTTAACAATCCCAGCCTGAGGAGGAACGTGGTCACATTTCATTCCAGCCTTTCCAGAGACCTCCGCGCTCGCGTGCCCAACTCCTTCTCTGCCACCTGAGCCCAAAAAGACAAACTGGTCTTTCCTGGGAAGTACTAAAGCTGGGGATGGCTGAAGGATTGCGTCAGAGATAAACACACTGTGTACCCCTCCCAGCAGAGGCTTCCAGGTTTAAAACTCTGAGGCAGGCCTGGCATTTTGATGGGGCTTCATTCATGTGAAGAACTAATTACATGAGGAAGGGTCTGCACACTGCAGTAGGTAAACTTCAGAGCAAGCTGACTAAGTGGACTGGGGAAATGGCCCTGGGATATTTTTCAGGGGTTCAAAGATAATTGGCATCTCGGAGCTATTGGAGCGAGTACTCTAAGCACTTGTCTCCCATTACTCTTTCAGACTCTTTCCGATGGCAGGAACGGTGTGTTTTTATTTGGCATCTATTGTTATGATTGAGTTTGCCAGACTTATAATCTTGCGGCCAGACTTATAATCTTGTGTTTCCAGTGACTCACTGCTTCTTGAAAGAAAATCTCCTCGGTGCTAAAATTTCCCATTTTATGAATTATCCAAAAAGGGATTTTTCTATAAATGACCTTCGCTAGGGAATATATCCATGATGCGGTGGGGAGGAAATCATTTTACCATTATCAAAACTATTAATACCAGGAAGGGATTACTCAGCATGCACGGAACAAATATCTATACCCAGCAGCATCTACTTTAAAAGGGAAACTTTGTGATTATTTTTCCTTTTAAGTGCCCAGTTTCACATCGTTTTTCATGTGGGGCAAGTTAAAATGTAAGTTTTTAAGCAGATGAGATTACCATTCTCCAGTTGATAAAAATCCTATAGTGAACTTTGTTTTTCCTAGGAATCTAGAACATCAAGTAAACCATTTCATTTCTTGTATGTCATCCTGTGTATTTCCAGATACCCCCAAGAAGCTGCCTGTGTCCCAGAAATGCGCACTTTAAAACTCAGTGACAATTTAAACCTGCAGTGTTCAACACTTGGAATGCAGACTGCAGCCAGGAGTTGCCTTAAAACAGAAAGAGCTCGTTTACCTTTTTTATCTTGCTAAATCTTTTTTTCCTTTCAAAACAAAGTGAAGGAATTTAAATACAAAAAGATGCAAATACAACGCTGAAACTACAATAAATTAAGCAAGCCACAGATAAACAGGAAACCAGTTCCTCCAACATGGTAAAATGAGCTTAGCTGTGCTTCATGTATTTACTATTTTTGGTTCCTTCATAAAAGTATAGGTAACAAACACTAACTTTGATTTTTGTGCTGCAAATACTAATGTATAAATTTTATTTAGATAGCAAGTTTTTTCTGAAGTTGGGTATAGTATAAACTTGGCATCATTAGGAACTATACTCCTAAATGTATTACACACAATGTAGTGATATGCAAGAGCTCAGTTTAATGTTGCTTTAGGAAAAATAGCTCACATTTCGCAATGATAAAATTTTAGGTATCTGACCCTAACATTAACTTAGTGTGGCCTTTTGTATTTAGATTATACTATGGTCTGCTTTCTTATTCTCTTAGAGTGAACATAAAAATTACCATGAATGATCCACACTGAAAGAGAGAAATCTTTCTTTTATTCCTAGCATATTCAGGCTGTACCACTGTGTACTTCCACACCCTACCTCAGCGGTGTGTCACAGCTGTTTTCTACCTGAGGCAGGTGTAGCTCATTGAACTGAGGCTGCCACCAGGGAAGCTGAGGCAACCAGAGTGGCAACTGAGGGTTGTCATGGACTTCTTGAAAACTGGAGTGAAATTAGAAACCTCATTTTTCATTGTGCTCTGAGACATTATATATTACTTTCTCTTTTAAGTTTCCCTGACCTCCCACTCCACCTGCAGACTAAAACTCTGGTTTCTCTTCAGACCGTGTAAAACACATGAATTAAAACAAAGCTAACATCACTGCTCTATTAGCATTGATCTGTGAGTCAGAGTATCAAAGATATTAAAGCTCTGTCTTAACCATCACTTTTTTTTTTTTTTTCTTTGTGTCCTTCTTTAGCCAGCATCCTGTGAAGATGGGTGATTGGAGTGCCTTGGGAAAACTTCTTGACAAGGTTCAAGCCTATTCTACTGCAGGAGGGAAAGTATGGCTGTCTGTCCTCTTTATTTTCCGAATCTTGCTACTGGGGACAGCAGTTGAATCTGCTTGGGGAGATGAACAGTCTGCTTTCCGGTGCAACACTCAACAGCCTGGTTGCGAGAACGTCTGCTATGACAAGTCCTTCCCCATCTCCCATGTACGCTTCTGGGTTCTGCAGATCATATTTGTGTCTGTACCTACCCTTTTGTACTTGGCGCACGTGTTCTATGTAATGAGGAAAGAAGAGAAGCTGAACAAAAGAGAAGAAGAGCTCAAGGTGGTCCAGAATGATGGTGTGAATGTGGATATGCACCTCAAGCAAATAGAAATTAAGAAATTCAAGTATGGGATCGAAGAGCATGGCAAAGTGAAGATGCGTGGGGGTCTGCTGCGTACTTACATCATCAGCATCCTGTTTAAATCTGTCTTTGAGGTGGCTTTCTTGCTGATACAGTGGTACATTTATGGGTTTAGCCTGAATGCCATCTACACCTGTGAGCGAGATCCATGCCCGCACAGAGTGGACTGTTTCCTCTCCCGTCCAACTGAGAAAACCATCTTCATCCTCTTCATGCTGGTTGTGTCCTTGGTGTCTCTTGCCTTGAACATCATTGAGCTTTTCTACGTGTTCTTCAAGGGTGTCAAGGATCGTGTGAAAGGGAAAACCGACCCCTACTCCCACAGCAGTGCCATGAGCCCTTCCAAGGACTGTGGTTCCCCCAAATATGCTTATTACAATGGATGCTCCTCTCCGACCGCCCCCTTGTCTCCCATGTCTCCCCCAGGGTACAAGCTCGTTACCGGAGACAGGAACAATTCCTCCTGTCGTAACTACAATAAGCAAGCTAGTGAGCAAAACTGGGCCAACTACAGCGCGGAGCAGAACAGAATGGGGCAGGCTGGCAGCACCATCTCCAACTCGCATGCCCAGCCCTTCGACTTCTCTGATGAACACCAGAACACTAAAAAACTGGCATCAGGACACGAGCTGCAACCCCTCACCATTGTGGACCAGAGGCCTCCCAGCAGAGCCAGCAGCCGAGCCAGCAGCAGGCCTCGACCTGATGACCTGGAGATCTAAGCTTCTAGCTGCAGTACTTGCTCAACTATGAAACGACATGCATTGGAAGATGCAGTCAGTGCTGATCTTGTTCCAGTGGAGGTGGTACTTAACAGTCTCAAGCAGGAGATTTTAACAATCATAAAACAAACAAACAAGCAAACAAACTTTTAAAATACTTGCTGTTTTTTGGGGGGGATATGGGGTTGGTGTGGGGTGGTACAGTACACATTGGTATTTAATGTAGCTGGTTTAAAGAATTTAAAAACTAAAAAACAAAAAAAAAAGGAAAAAGATAGGTAGTCAGTACTAAGGTAGGGGGTTGTTTTTCTAGAAAGGCTGTAAATATCTGAGTGTATGTGTGTACTATCGTGTTTGTTTCTAAAGGATCTTCTGTAATACTAAAACCCAATAATAACTGAACTCACATTTGTCAGGGTGAAGTGCTGCCCGAAGATGAAAATATTTTTCCTATTCAACAAGCAAAAAAGTCCAGGATTGCCTCTGATCATTTCCCTGTCAAGAACATTCCAGTCTTAGAAAGTGCACTTTGAAGGTAAACTTTCCTACGTGGTCCTCCAGGTTGTTGAAAGGCTCCTGTGAGGACAATCTACAGCCTTTGAATCATTCAACTCAAATTTCAGACATGGCTCACCAAGAAATACTTTGGTCACCTGCTTTTCCAGCCCTTCACACATGTAGATTTTGTGATGTGCATAAGTAGGATGGCTCCACACTCATAGAACTGGCAACCACACTCTCTTGCCCACGGCGGTATTCGTGTCCTGCTGCTCATGTAGAGTCTAATTAGCATCATATAAAACCCAGTTTGCTGCCACTTGCAGATTTAAGCATTAAGACAGGCAAGCAACTGCCTTTAGTGAATTTTATCACACCTTTATGTATATTAAGGGTGTATGTATGTGTGTGGATGTGGAGGTAAAGGTATACACAAAACACCCTCAGAAGCATACATTGAGAAATAAACGCACACAGATTACTTGCAGTTGACACTTCCTCGTAGATCTTGTGAAGACGTGGGCCACTATGGTGTTTACATTCTCTGATTCCTTCAATGCAAGTGAAGCACATGTCATTATATTTTTTTAATTCTATAGAATATTTTCCATGTATCCTAAATGGATGCTTTTTTAAAAATAAAAAATAAAAAGGGCCTAATCCTGGATGTCTTGCTCTGGAAAATCTCTCTTTTAAGTCAGTGGGAGTTTTGCCTGAACGAAGGCTACAGGATCAAGCCCAAGATGTAGCGAACCATGTTCTTGCTGGCATGAATGATTTTCTTTTGTAGAAGTTAGGGGTGGAAAAGACCCATTAGGTCATCTAGCCAACCTCCCTGATAGGTAATAATGATGCTTGAATGATAGAAGATGTAGTACTGTAAGCAAGCTTTAGTCTTTTATGTGAGAAACTTAGAAGAAATGCTTTGTGCTGGATTAATAATAAAGTATGCCTACATGACTTTTGCAGTAACTGGTATTTTTCTTATTCTAAATATTCACATTTACTGAACTGTAATGTCCACTCTGAGTTTGACAGTTAGGTCTTTCTAGATGGCTCTAGCAACTTTAGTGTTTACACTTAGATTTTGTTTGAAATGCAAGTGAAGTTGAAAGGATTTTTAAAGAGTACAATTCTAGCTAATTTATTTGAAATATATGCTAAAGAAATCTGCCAGTTTCTTCAAATGGATAGCCTTTTAGCTGAACACAGATTGACCAAGGAAATACATAGCTTGGTTTCATTTTGCAGCAACACAGATAAATTGTTTCATTTAATACATTATATTAATTTGTTTGACATTCCATGTTAAACTACTGTTGTGTTCAACTTCATTGCATGTATGCAATCATAGTCCGTTGGATCATGTTGTCTGGAGAACATTAGTCAATAAAGTTTTAATTTAGTATAAATATATTTTCTAATTGTCTTTTACTGGTTTATATGTCCATATATCTTTTGTTTCAGTTTTATAATCCAAACTCCTTCCTTCCCTCTTCATTTTTCCCCAGTCACTCTGCATTTCAGCAGTATTCTTGATTTAATCCATCTGGATTTACTTTGAACTGAAATTTCACAGGACTAGATTCGGATACCATCAAAACACCGGAAAAAACAAGCATTGTTTGTGCTGCTCCTGGAACAAAGTCATACTCGGGATGAACTACTGTAATTCAAATCTTGCCATGAGTCTCAGAAAATATATATTTATTTGCTAACTAATACAAAAAAGATAGTAGTAAGATACTACCACATAGTTTTTCAAGCAATTTTTCTATATGGCCTAGATTCAACATTATGAAATCATTGCCTCTAGTTTACATTTCCCCTGACAGTTTCAATTTCTGGAATGAAATCCTCATTCCTTCAGAGTCAATGGGCGAAGGATACTGATTTTGATAAGGCTGGGATTTCACACACTGTCTACTGCTTCACCATTTAGGTCCCTATCACTTATGAAGACATACAGTGCTGGGTGTTCCAGCACTGGACTCTAAAGGAAAGATGGTTCAACTCCTTTATTTGAAAAATCAAAGTATAATGGTCATGCAGTTATCATACAGCTTTCTACTTTCAAATTTCTTTGTCATTTTAAGTCTAAATTCTTTCCCCTCCTATTAGTAAAGAAGGGGAAAAATAAGCAGAACGGTGGTAGTGGATTTACAGCTCTGAGAGATACTACACAAGCACCAGCACAAGAAATGACACCTTGAAGTATTCCTTAAACCATGAGTCCTATTTAAGCTGTCTTGTCCTAGTTCATCTGTACAAAGGGAAGGGCATTCCAGGCATTTTGTAGGATCATGCCCTTGGAAAGTTGGATACGGAAACATCCAGAGAAGAGCTCGCCCTGAGACAACATTTAGTGTCTCCTAGACAGGCTGGTTGTCAGGTATTTCCCAAGTTAAGGAATCAGTTCCTTGGGGCATCTTGGACAACTGATATAAATTAGTGCTTCAGTGCCAAGGCTCTCTGAGTGATATTTCTGGTGATAATACATGTGCGTGCATGTGTAACGTAAAGACATTCCATGGGTCATTTCTCCCACCTAGATTTATTTCTGTGGAGTGTTTGTTACAGACTTAAAAGTCATCACAGTGACATAATTTTGTGTGCCATTCATACCATTCTTTATACGCTTTCTCCCAGTGCATCTCTGCAGCAGCAGTTGCATTGTCTGCAGCTGACAAAAAACGTGATACAATGCTAGTGCATACTTCTCAACCTCTGTAGAAGGATATGTTGGATATTGAATTCAAACTGGAAAAGATGTAAAAATACACATCTCTGAAGGTAATTAAAACAAAAGCAGGGTTGCAAAGAAAACAGCAAGAAAACCCAAATTCAAAACCTGTTAAGTCTTTAAAATTTGTGTTTGAAGTTTCGTGTAGAATTATTTTGAAAAAAGGCAAGTTCATCCTAAGGAACCCACTCTGCCCTAGTAATTTGAAATGTTTGTGAAGAGTAAAGTTAGAAGGACAAGTTACAGACAGCCTAAAATCTATATGCAGATCATGTAATTTCAAGATGTTTTAAAAACAGTGAGCACACACTGAAGGTTATTTCCTAATTTAGAAATGAAATTTCCATATTTAAAGTGGAAACTACAGTAATCATTTGAGAACTGTAAGAAACTGTGAGCATACCTGTCACACCCCCTGAAATCAGTCATTTTTAAATGATGTACTCGTCTCACCATTCCAGAACCATGGCTGTCTGCAGTGCTGCTGTGCTACACAGCATCGCTGGCTTGGCTGCGCATTACCACCCTTGGAATTTCTCTGCAGCTTGGTATCAATTCAAGAAAAAAAAAAAGTAGTGAAGTAAGGGGTAGAGTTTTGCAACTCAGATCTGGGAATCCATCTAAATCTGAATTTACCTTGACTGGTTAATGTGGAGTTCTGGGTATGTCAGATCAAAACCTCTTCCAGTTTTGGTGGCGGCTTTTTCTACCCCACGGGGTCCCTACTACTTTTAATTCTTCTTGTAATTCCTCCATTAATTCCTCTATCCACTGCTCCCTTTCCTGGAATTTAAACAAAATAGGGCAGAAAATAGGATTTACCTTCCTCCTGTAGAACTTTTTCTCTCTATTTATTGCTAATCCAAACCTGGCCTTCCACTGAGCTGATGAACTACCCCTAATATACAATATTTTTTTAACACAGTGTATTATACAAATGGCCAGATTGACTATAATCTCCTTGAAGATGTATTCCTTCCCATCTCATACTATTCACTCCAGCCATTTGCAGTTAGATCTGCCAGAGGACTCTGATGGCTGAGGTAGAGTGGGAAAAAAAACCAATCTTCTGGTGGTACAGAGCTGTTGAAGCTACTCCTATATTACTTTCATTTCTACTGTCAACATAGACAACAAGGTCAGAAGCATATGTCATGTCTGAGAAATCACTACCTAGACATATTCTCTGGCTCAGTGCCTTGACATTATTTGAGGGTTCTCCGTTTTATTCGAATTTATTCTAACATAATGGCTCCAGAAACACGAGGCTATTAGATGATCTCTGCAAAGAGTTGACTGCCTTTCCCTGACTTAAACCATGTGCTTTTGACTGTGCCCAAGGACATATACACACCCAGATTCTGTCAGTCCTGGAAAGTGTGTCAGATGCAAATTATATGATGCTAGCACACCACTAGATTGAAACAGGAAGAGCTTATTGGTTCCTGTACTTATTTAAAAGGTATTATGATAGACACAAAAAAGAATGCTTGTCTTAAACTTGTCTTAAATAATTCCTAATGTGCAGCACTACCAGGAGGCACTGTGAAGCAATACAGACACTGTGCATGTGTACATGGTAAGCATGATCTATGGGTTCTACATCTACAAACTGTTTAGATACAGCTGCTCAGTAATCAAGTAAGACAAACTGCCTCCAAAATGGCTGCCCTCGCTCTTTTCTCATGGTAGCCAAAATGCTGCATCCGGCTTACTGGCTTGCTGGAATTTGCAATGCAAAGGCACCTTGGGCAAAGACAGACATGTTTTTACAGTGATTGTTTTGCATTAACTCCTTTTAAGTGCTGAAGAAGCATAGCGCTGGAAGCTAGAGGCAGAGGGTCTGGGACGGGCTCTACTGGATTAGTAATACACAGTCAAGGGAGTCAACCGGTCAAAAGTAATGGCTTTCTGGTGACTGTGGACTCTCCCGTCACTTAAAAAGACCATGTCTCTACTACTATGTTGAGGAAATGTGCATAACAAAATGAGACGTGTGAGCTTAGACCAGTATAAAAGGGAAAATGTTCAGACATTTAAATTGCTCCTTGAAACAAGCCTAGACTGCAGTTGCATACTTCCCATTAGAAGATGCTCACAGAGTTCCAGGGTTTCAGTCATTTAAATCAATGTAAAAGGTCCTCTCAATTTCAGACATAAACAGACTGGATCCAGAAAGGTATATTATGACATCTAATTTTCATTGATATAATGGCAAACGGAAAGCTTATGGGTATAAGCTACTAAGTCTTAAATGGTGACCACTTGAATATGTGCAATCATACTATTTCCTCACAACTTTCTTTTTACTGTAACTCAGTGCAGAAGCAAGTTTATGAAAAGTAATCTAAACGTTTGCTTTTTTTACAAACAGATGTGAACTCTGTAAATGTAATGAAATACATCTTTGTGATGTCCATGTCAAATTTACACAGGACTGCATAAGGGAGTGTAGGGTACTCTGTAACACACATCTAACTCTGATGGGTTGGGCAGCTGAGGAGTGAAATCTTTGCCTTGCATCTACTCATCCTTGTTAGAAAGTTTTTCATATCCCAAACACCTCAGTGGTTTTTCCATGCTGCTGAATGTGCCTCTGTTCGCAGTAGCACTTCTGTGAGCTTTGCTTGGGTAGGAGTCTTTGCATCCTCCTCTTCCTCCTTGTTCCATCTAAAATAGAAGCTCTGTAGCAGAAACCGTAAGCAGCCTCAAATATGTAAGAAAATACAATGACAACTGATAGCAAAACAGTGCAATCATGGAATATGCAGTAGTTCTCTTTAACATGTCTGCAACTAACTGAATAAGAAAACAGCATGGAAAATAGTTTAAGGGATTAGAAAAGCCTCTGGATACTTTAGCATCTTAAAACCACCAATCCTTGCTGAAACAGGCTTTTTCAGTTTCAGCTTCTGCCGAGTAATAGAGTTTTCTGCCTTTGAAGGTTGAAGTAGCTTGGCTCAAAATTGAAATCATTCTGGAAAAGTTCAAACCTTCACTAATGACCATATTTGCATGCTATTTTCAGTGGTATTTACATATAATAGGACACCCTCCACAGGGAGGCCTCTTCAAAACACAGGCTCTGCTTACACCTTGAGTTTCCTTGTTCGAAGGGGAATATTCAAAATTATCTATGCATCATGACTTCAAAGTGTTTCACTGGGAGTACTCTGCCATATGTTTGGGGGACTCATCATAGTTGTTTGAAAGCTGAGTATATAGCCAACTGTAAGATTGTCACCTGGGTTTTGTGTGTGGAGGTGAAGAAGTATTACTCAGGCAAGAATCCTACCTGGTCTGACCTGGCGTACTTCTGTTGAGGACAAGGAGTTTCTGTTGAGTGACGTGAGATGAAAACCCTGCTCTGAACTTTATTTAGGACCTTCTCTTATTCAAGTCCCTGTAGTCTTAATTCAGGAGCACACAGAGGATCCAACCATGAATCCATGAGCCTTGTGTAACTTGCTGAGGTCTAGGACAGTCTCTGAGGAATTTCTTCTGCCTCAATTTTGGTTGTTGGTCCCCCCCAGCTCTGTGGACTTTGGACTGACTATAGCGCTCTGTCCCTCAGTGGTAGGGTGGATGTTCAATTAGTGTTTAAAGGGTGTGCAAGCAGAGAAAGCGGGTCTGGCTTGTTTCTCGTAGGATATCCTGTAGAACCGAGACAAACTAGTCAGTAGCCTCCTTGTCCTTGTCCTGAAAAGTCTAGCTGTAAAGGTGCGAAGGGATTTCTGTATGGATGTTAGTGAAAACTGTAGAAATTCATTCCTCTTCCATTCTGGCTGGGGCTTCAGTGTGGTACTATAATATCCTGTTAATCTTCGTCTTCTTCTCCACTCCTCCCATGCAGCCATCTTCTCCTACCACCCACTTCTTTTCTGCATATCACTTATGCAACTGGTATTTAATGTTTTATACTGAAAAAGCTTCCTGTAGTGATTATTTTTTCCTTGAATCATGTGGTAAGGAGCACTCAAATGTCTTAGAATATCCTGCTCCATTTAATATCTACTAATTAACAAGCTGGTGTTTCTCCTATTTCATTCATTCATTCATTCAGGAGTGAATTAATTCTATTAATTTCATTCAGAATGAATCTCACAGGTGTTAACTACTATAAGTTTTGGCTGACAGCTTAGAAAATAATTTCATATCTCAGCTCATAGGAGTCCACATTTGCTTCAATCACTTTCTTTTTCATAGTATTTTATAATTAAGGAAGACAGCAGAGGAACTCAGAATGCTAGTTATCTACCTTAACCAGATGCAGTGAAAGTGCAAGGACATGGAGTTTGTCCAAATATTCCTCCTACCTTAATCCCAAAGGGACTTAAAGCTAGGCTTCCACTAATGATTATGTATCCTATATAAATAATAATAATACCTGGAGTTGCACTGATACAGCACTTTTCATCTTCAAAGTACTATAATTAGCGTGCTATGGAGTCATCTCTTATGATACTGCATGAACTCCAGTACTACCCACTGTGGGAGCCAAAAAGGGAATCTGAACAGCCACAGAGATTATACATAACCTCCATTATCACTACAAGATGAAATTGAGAATGCTGAGCAAGGATATTTTAGTACTTCATGCAGAAGGAGGATCCACAACTAGCAGGAAGCCAGTCTCCCTAAGATAAGGAAACAGGAATGTTTTCTTTGCTGGTAATCTACAACTTCAGATCTCCAAACACATTTTACCTTGAACTATGTTTCAGTCAAACTGGCAGCAGATCACAGGTAGATTATCTCATTACATGGAGTCTTCATGCGACTAGAATATATCCATCTTTTTTTATTAAAAAAGCTTTGATTTGGTGGAGCCAAAACAGGTGCAGACATAATAAATATGACATTAAATAGGTTTCTACAGACTTTAGTGAGACTCCAGGGGAGCAACTTATCTGGAGTACACCATTGGCAATTGACAATCCAGCTGAGCATAATTTAAAGATTATAGTATTTTCCAAGTATTTCCAGCATGCTTACAACAAGTCCTTGTGAATGTTCAGGAGCTTGCTCTTTAAACCAGCTTGGTGTTTGCTGGGGATTATCATCACAACATAAGTTTGCAAACCGCCTTTTCAAAACTACACCATTAAGAAAAGAGAAGAAAAAAAGAGCAGTAGCAGCCCATTCAATCTGGCAAATGTAACAGTGCAGAGGAACAGAACATTTTGTATAAAGAAAACTTGGAGTATTTCTGAACTTGTATACTGACTAGCATGTATTTTCTCAGCAGAAAGCTAATGTGCTTTATTTGTCTTTTCCAAATAAATTTTTCTTATAGAGATTTAATAGGACAAATGGATTCCCTTTTAAAGCATAGTATATATTAATGTTCATCTGAAGAATAATCTTGAGACAAGATTTCAAGAGTTGTGATCAGGCAGAAGTAATTCTGCTTCCCATGCAGTTAATGGACATGTGTCCATATGCCTTGATTTCTACTCCATTTTAAGATCAGTGTTTTTTTTAAAAAATTGGTGTTCTTTCCTGTTGTATTGAAATATCACACAGAACCATAAACATAACCATATGCCAGAATGAGGTTTTTACTGATGAGCGATGGTTTGGACTCAGACTGTTTGCTTTTCCTTTTATTTCTTATTCCATTTGCTTCAGGTGAAATATACTCTCTCTGTGTGTTACATTCAGCATAGTTTTAGCTACTCGTGGACTACTGAAGGAAAAGTCAGCAGATGACCTCAAGAGTATGAGAAGTTCCTCCTAAAGATTCCTTTTCTCTTTCCCATGGTGCATCAGGACAGTTTCATCAGCACAGACACAACAACCAGCTATCTGCAAATAAGAAAAAATGTTTTGGAAAAGCAACAAAACAAGAAAAGGGCTGGGGAAGACCAGCAAGATGAATCATTTGGGCAATCCTTCCATGTTTCAAGCAACCACAGCTGTTACAGTTCTCTAGCAAGTTAGCCTTCCACAGCAGCTGTTTTTATAGTGGTGGAGCTGCAGGTCTCAGAGTAAAAGGAAGGAAAGGGAGTGACTAGGCACAGCTACATGAGAGGTAGTGTAGGAAAAAAAGTTGACAACTGGGAAATGGATGTTTGAAAATCATTGTGGTTTAGCCCCAGTCAGCAGCCAAGTGCCACACAGCCACGCTCGCTAACCCTACCCCCTGCCTGCCCTGGTGGGATGGGGGAGAGAATCTGAAGAGCAAAAGAAAACTCATGGGTTGAGATAAGAACATAATAATCATAATAATAATAATAATAAATAATGTAATTAAAAGGAAAACAAGAGAAAGAGAGAAACAAAACCCAGGAAAAACAAGTGATGCAACTGTTCACCACCCACTGACCAATGACCAGCCCATCCCCGAGCAGTGGTTGCTGCTCTCCAGCCAACTCCCCCCCCAGTTTATATACTGAGCATAATGTCATATGGTATGGAATATCCCTTTGGCCAGTTTGGGTCAGCTGTCCCGGCTGTGTCCCTTCCCAGCTTGTTGCTGGCAGGGCATAAGAAGTTGGAAAGTCCTTGACTAGTGTAAGCACTACTTAGCAACAACTAAAACATCAGTGTGTTATCAACATTATTCTCATACTAAATCCAAAACACAGCACTATACCAGCTAATAGGAAGAAACTAACTCTATCCCAGGCGAAACCAGAACAGAAAAGAAAGAGCTGCGCTGCAGTAGCTGTTCTGTGATCTTCCTATATGCAACAATAAAGGAACTCTGAATTTGAGCTTATAGTGTGTAAGGTGGTGGAGGTGAGAAACTCAGAGCTTAAGAGTCTCCAGGAATTCATGGTGTTTCTCTGGGCCTGACAGTGCACTCTTCTGAAACCTATGATGAATACATATCTTGGCAGATAAATGTTTGCTTCACGGTTCTGCCAAGCAGTATACAGCCACACTGAGGCATGCTGTCCAGTTCAACTGTATGAGCAAGAAACTTAGTCTCCTTTCTTATTTTTCCAGATTCAGACTTCTCATTTTCAAAATCATTTGTACAGCTGTGTTTTCCCACAGTCGCTCCCTGTTGGGCTCCTATTCGGCTCTGCTTTGTTTATTATTTATCTGTCATTGCTTCCTTTTTTTCCTCCACCCAGTGATCAGGTACACCCTGCATGGCTGAGAATAGTACAACTATCCAGAGGTACAGCCAGCCCTACAACTAGAGGCAATATTTCCAGATCCTAGCAACGCTGTAGCTGAGTCAACGTGTCCAACAGAGAAGGTGGTGCTACTAGCCGGGGCTGGGTGCCACAGCAGTGTGGCACTGCTTTGGGAGATGTCGCACTCTGCTGTGCTGAGTGCTGCTCCTGGTGAAGGAGGCCCCGGCCCAGGCTGCTGCTGGCTCAGAGATGGACAATCTCAGAGAACAGCACCAGGCTGCCACGCACAGCAGACCTGCCCGGCATCTTCCTCCACGCTGCTCCTTCTCTTAGATTTTACTTATGCTCTTGGATACTATCTGTGCTCTGTGGCAGCTCACCTTTAAATGCCACTAGCTTTTCTCATCTTTGTTCTGTATTCCATTGCTCTGGCCCACACTCAGACAAACTTTTCAAACTGTGAGCTTTTCAGGCATTCCCTATCAAATGTAAATAGACCATTGGCAGCAGCATGCAAATTGAGTAATTGATCTGTTAATGGTTAGATGTATTGGACAAAGGAGGAAGATTCATTCTGCAGGGTTTTAGAACCAGTGTCAGCGAAATTATTCTTTTGGCACCTGCATGCTCGTGGGCCCTTTAATAAATTTAAAAGTGAATGAACTAGAAATCTTATGTAGTTTTCTCTAGGCATCTCATTCATCATGAATGTACATATTTCTCACAGGTTTTTTACTTCCTTTATTTGCTCCTGAAAAACTTAAAACTCACATACGTTTTCTAAAGTCTTTAGTGAAATTTCTCCGTGTGACCTGATGTCACCCATGACACAACATCTGAATGGGACTTATCTAAGCCAATAGCAGTGACTGCAGGTCACTGGAAGAAGACTCAGGAAATCTCCAGTCTGTGACTGAATGACCTTAAGTGCTGGATTTCCTTTCTGAAAAATGCTGATTGTACTCCCATCCCTTGTCTGCCTTATATATGGAAATTCTAAGGTCTGGGGACGAGGAGATGACTAGCCTTATACAGAACCAGGCTTAGCTGAGCCATACGGAGAGCTCACCTTTGGAAAAGGGATACAGTCATTGCTCTGGGCTGTCCACCTGGTCCTCACAGCAGGAAGATCTGGCCTACTGATCAGTCGGTTCCTGCAGAGATTTCATGTGTAAATCAGTATTCTAAAGTAAGTTCTAATCAGTAATAATTTAAACCAAATCTCACTGTAACCTAGTGGCTCAGGAGCAGATGTATGAGTTGGTCTGTTCTCCGTGCAGTGCAGGTGGAGCTGGCAGCTGAGTACTTTGTCTGCCATCCCTACTGACAGCACCATCGTTTACCTGTCAAAAGCATATAGACAGAAATTCAACTACCAAACACCCTGGTACACTTGAGTACAGTTGGTCAGAAAGTTTTCTGTTTTCCATAGGCATTTATTTTTTCAGGAGCAAAAAGGAAAGTGAAATTCAGTGGAATTCCAGCTGAAAACAGTGAAAAAGGGAGCAAGCACAATCATTTGGAAAAGCTACCCAGGTCTTTGCAGCAGCTGCTGTCTGGACTAAGCTCTCCTGGCAGGGTTCCAGGCTACTTTAAAGTTCCTGTGATGCACCATGGCCAGCCCTCCTGTCTGTTCCTATGGTGCATCCTGGAAAATCCAAAATATGTTGCACCAGAGGGAATATTCTTTTCCATTCATGAATATTCACAAATACTCAGAACCCCACCTGATCATGGAACCTGATATGTAAAATGCCTTGCAAGTTTTTTTCATTAAATGCCCTGATTAAGTTATATGTCCTAATTAAGAATGCTAACAATTTCATGTTTAAGGTTAATGACTGAAAGTAAGCAGAAAGGGGCACAAGGTGAAAAAAATTGGGACAGAAACTCTTTGCCATTTGGTTTCATGACATCTTGCTTACTGAGGTTGTACTGTGGCACAGACAAACAAAACTCAGCATCAAAAGCTACAAAAAAAAAGTAAAATCCTTTCTAACAGTGCTTCATTTTTAAACAGCTGCTTCACAGCTGGACATATATTGCACATGATCCTTTTTGTGCTGGGTGCCAGGCTTGCCACAGGTAGCTCGATGAGGATCTCGTCTCCCCACAGAGAATCTGATTGAAGGGAAAGCAGGTGGCTGAAGTGCAAAAAGAAGGAAACAGGTCTAACTCCTGCTGGGAACTCCTGCTGCAGGGTGGGGAGACTCAGTGGTGATGCTTACGTGCCTCAAGTCTCACCAGCGCTGGTTGTCTGGTTGCTTCTGCACTTGATGAATCAGCTCTCAGAATGCCTCCTGCGCATACCTTTTCTTGACGCTTTGGGTGAACACTACCTCAGTCTATTTTTAACACCTACACTTTCCATTATTAGATTTTAATGCTATTTATTTATTTAAACCAAACCAAACAATTCCGCATAAGCTGAACATTCCAGTGGGCATCATGCTCAGCCACACAAAGGAGTCTAAATCTCGTTTAAATTACATTCCTTGAATGGTAGAAAAAGCTAGGTCATGTGCCGAAGCTTGGTGAGGAATAACAGAGTCATTCTTTCATAGATTGCAAAAACTTTATTAAGGGAAGATAAACAGGTTAAAGGTCTCTCAATGTCTATACAGGGCAATTACCCCTTGCTTTCCTCCCTGCCCCCCCAACTCCTAGTTGAAGGTGTAGTGCTTACAGTCTCTGCCATAATGGAGCGAGGTCCTCTTTATGTTCACTGAAGTTAAAGGGAGTGAAAGGCTTGGGACACTAATTAGAGTCAGTGTCTCACTCAGTTATGTCCTTACAGACATCTGGGAGTGTAAGGCTTTTACCTCCCTCCCTCCTACATAGGTAGCAAAGGCAGGTATGAAAATTAGGCATCTCTCAAAAACACCTTTTCCCAGACAAAGAGAGCACCCCCCCAGATCTGTGGCATCACTGTTTCCAAGGCTTTATTCTAGGCTTCCAAGGGTTCTTGGTTGGAAGGGAGAGTGTGCTTAACATTTGCATCCATGTTAATAAAATAAATCACTTGTGTTAAAATTAGCAGTGGGCAAACTGTTTCAGTTAAAATAAGAATTGTCCTGGATTGGTGCCAATCCTCAAACTAAATTCAAGCCAATTTTATTTTTAAGTTTTAGAAGTAATAAAAAGTAATAAGCATGCAATGTGTATATAGAGATACACACAGAGAATAGCTCAGGGATTAGAAAAAGATGTATTTTGCATCTGGAGCCCCAGTTTTGCACATGCATATGCATGCAAGTAACTTTGCTCACATGAATTATCCCCTGGTGCCATGCACTATTTCCTGTCTAATCAGGCAGCAACATATACAAAAGGCTTTAATGCATAAGGGCGCTATAACCTGCAGAACATCACCGCTTGATGCATTAAGTGAAGAAAGCTGACACTTGCTAATAGGACAAAGCTGGCACCAATTAAACCACGTCCAGCACATCGACTCCACTTGTTGGAAGCAGAGTCATCCCCAAGTGTTGTGTTAGGGAGTACAGCCAGCCCTGCCTACAGCAGGATGTGGCTTCCAAATAACACGCGTTGCATATAATTTATTGCATAAACTGACAGGGGGGATGAAGGGTGGAAGGGATGAGGCTCCACTGGGCTGTGGCCTCAGAGAGGAAGATCGATTGGGTGTACATAGGGAGCACGGGGGTTATTTTGAGGAGTGGGGGGAAGGGAGAGTTGTCCATGTACATTATTTCACACATCATAAACTTCATTTCTCAGGGACTTTATTTTAGCAGCCCAGAAACAGATCATTCCCATGTGAGGTTTCATAGCACCAACTGTGAATGTAAGTGTTGGAGGTTTTGGGGGGGTTTTTTGTTTTCGTCTTCAGCTGCTTCAGGGTGGGTGGGTGTGTCTGTGCCTCTGCAATTGTGTGCATGTGCAATAGTCATGTGTGAGGGTGTGAGGATGCCTATCAGAAGTTTAGACTGTCTGCCTAAACTTTAAGGAAAATAGTCTCACTGCCTATGCAGCTCTGGCCTGGCCTATGGGGAGTGA
>VZTV01093915.1:0-32690 GCA_013400875.1 Anhinga rufa
CCTTACTTCTCCAGGAATCAAAACGTCTATAATATCATGATTGTTATGTCCAAAATGGCCTCCAACCACCACATTATCAAGTCCTTCTCTGTTCACAAAAAACAGATCCAGTGGGGCACCTTCCCTAGTTGGCTCACTCACCAGCTGTGTCAGGATGTTGTCTTCTACACAGTCCAGGAACCTCTTAGACTGTTTCCTCTGTGCTGGATTGTATTTCCAGCAGACATCTGGTAAGTTGAAGTCCTCCACAAGAACAAGGGCTAGCAATTGTGAGACTTCTCCCAGATGCTTATAGAATATTTCGTCTGCCTCTTCATCCTGGTTGGGTGGTCTAAAACAGACTCCCACCATGATACCTCACTTGTTGGCCTTTCCCCTGATTCTTACCCATAAACACTTCACCACTGTCAAGCTCTAGAGTCAAAATGCTTCCTAACATACAGAGCTACCCCACAGTCTTCATATATGAAGACTTCAAGAGCAAACCAGCAGTACAGATGAATTCAGTTTTGAAGTGAATAGACCTAGAAAAATAATAAAATGGGAGACTGATATGAAAATAAATTCTAGAGAGGTACTGATAACTATGGGCTCAAACAGCCCCTGCTTACAATGCTGCTTTTTAAACAGTAGCTGTTTGAATCTAAGGTGCTGTGAAGAACAATTAAGAAAACAAACTAACCAGAACCTTTGAGATCTTCCTTTCTTCTGCTGCCCTCATAAAATGCTGTCTTTGTTGTGTCCCAAGAGTAATTTTTCATGGAGGCTATATATATTTTTTTACCATTAATACAGCTTTCCACAACACTTAGCAGAGGTCAGTCGACTTTGATCAAAAAGGGGTTGGTCAAGGTCATTACATCCTAATTTGCCACAGCATGGCCTTCTTTTTTAACCAGACTCACCTCCAGGGATGTGGCATGTCTGCAAGGCTTGGTGTTGGGAAAATCAAGAAATGTGAAAAGGTTTTGGTCTGATAAAATAGTCATGGAACAGGGTCCTGGACTACTCTTGAAAGGAGCAGACCTAACAGGCGGCCTCAGTTACTCTATAAAAGAGAAGTCAGTGTTTCCTCCTTACTCAAGTCTGTCCACACTCCTCCATGCTCCCATCCCTGTCCTAGTTCACTGTATTCACACATGAATAGTATGGCTGAATAAGCAATCAGCCCCTCCCAAGGTCCAGGTACCCTCAGAAAATATGAGGACATGCATATGAGGCTAACAGTGTGGCAACAGACTGCAATTTCTCATCCTTCCCCACAGCAGCTCATGAGATTATCCTGACAGTTTGGACTGGTCTCCAGTGCCACTGGAGTAGAAATGAAGTCCATTGAATTCACTACCACTATTTGCATACTTAAGTCTTAATTCAATCCAAGTATGGAAATTCTAACAATGGGGTCACTTGAATTAGTGCTCGTTACTATTTATCTCGAATCTCCTGTCTTAATTCAATCTGAGATAAAGCCCACCAAAGTCAACTGGAATCAAAAGATTTGGTATTGGACCCCAATATAACGAAAAAATAAGTTATATCAACATGCTTTTCCTCCTTGTACATTTTTTAAAAAAACACAATTATGGTCATGGCAGATCTTTACTAATGCTTGAAACTGGCCTGACAGAAACATTTTTAGCTATTTTTATGGCTATGTAGATAAAATAGAACCATTAGGGTTTCAAAAACGCAATGTTTATTCGTTGCTCATAAGTAATTCATGGACCCAACAATATTCAACAAAACTTTTTCATTTTTAACAGATTTCTTAATGAGCATCATTTTACAGAAAACCACCAACAAATAAATATATGAAAACAATTGCTTTTGACATCACAATGGTTAAACACATTAAATAATTCATTAAATTGTGCTTTACATCAATGAAAATCCCTAGGTCTACAAACTATCTTGTAAATAGGAATAAAAGTAGATATGGTTACTCACAATACAATCTCTTAGTAGCAGAGTTCACACACATTATTGCACATAAACAGAAGGAAAATTCCTAAAGAATAAAGTAATTTACAGCCTATTAATTTACCCTTTCATCTTAAATATGGCAACTGATGGGAACTCTTGACTTTTTTCTTTTTTTAACTTCCACATTTATTTGAAATCACAGAGCTAGTGACATGGCCAAGAGGAAAGCCAAGGACATTGTAGGCTATGGAACCCATTTCCCTCCACAAAATATCAGCAAAGAAAGTATTATAAGAATCAGACTGAAAGAAGTGTTTCAGTGCAAACTGGGTACCTTTTCTGAGTATGCTTTTGCCATGTAGGGAGGATACAGCAATCTGCTCCAGCAGAATGATTTTGTTGTGATTGTTCATCTCGTACAGGGTAGTCTCCACCAGCCTGGAAAAAAGATATTCCTTATCCCAGACCAAAAAAAGAGTAATTCCACATATATCAGGGGAACAGCAACGGAGGAAAAAAAGAAGTGTCAGTGAGATAAGTTTTATAACATCAGTGCTCATAACTGATACAAGACTGCAGGTGGGATACAAGAACCCACTACCGGAGAAGGAAGCATGTGTTAACAAGAAGGCCAACTTGAAAAACCTCCTGGTTTAGTAATAGATGTCAAATCTGAAACATCTCCAGATGCAAAGGTGATGTAACCTGCCTTTGGTTTGGTCGAATGGATACGCTGCAGTTAGGAAGCTTGGCTCTGGCTCTGACTGCCATCACTTTTTTGTTCTGTACTTCTCTTTTTAGTGAACTGCAAGTAACTACTGCATATTGGGTAGAAGCCCTAGCAAGGCTATTGCAGCCTCATTATTAACACAACTGAAGAATACCCAACATCAGAAACAGTAGTTTTTCTTCCCCATGGTGAAAAAGCTTTTTATTGTTAGCACTGATGAGTGGGGAAGAGAGGACAAATTTTCATTCCTTAATAAAGTATGGCCCATAGGCAATAGGCTGAGTTCTTGGACTAGACATCAAATTACCGGGAACAAGATTTAATGACACAGCATGTTTCTCTGTCTGCACCAAGCCTACAGTGAATTACAACTGGAAAAGGCAGCCAGTGTTGAGGATGTGATGGGAGAGATTAGTAAGTACATCTCCATTACAAAAGAATGAGATTTGTTTCAGCCCCACAGTAGCAGAAGCCAAATTGCCTTGTTTAAGCAACAAAATAATGCCAGGAAGATGGACAGAAATCCTATAGCGTTGTTGCTCACGAATGTTTTGAAAGAAACACACTGAGCTCCAATCTTATACGCGCCAGTGCAATTACAGTGAAGTCTGTGCTGTCAGAGCAACGAAAACCTGGAGTAACAGAGATATGAACCAGGGCCTTTACTTTGCTTTTGCATTACATTATTTCAGGCATAGCGCCCTAGAGGAAAAAAGCTGCAAGCCTGTGTCTTAGAAGTCAGCCTGAAAGTATTTCCAAACTGCTTTATTTTTCAAGTGTCAGGAAATTCTGCGAAGAAAATCAGTATTGTTGGCGCAGTGAGTTTGCTGGATCTGCTGCTGGACCTGGGGAAGGAGATGCCAGGTCCTTCAGTCCCAGGGACTCTGGGGAAGATCTCAGCCACTGGCCGTGCCCCCCTCAACTGCTCCTGCACGATCAGGGCTATCTGCTACACAGGCTCCAGGGAAAAAAAAACCATCAAACCAACTTCAACTAAATCCCAAGCGTTAAGGCAAATCCTGTTAACCTAGATGCTACAGCACATTAGCAGCTCTTCTTGTCTCCTGGGAAATGACTAACGAAAAGGTTAGGCATTGCATTAAGGTATTGCCAAACTATCAAAGCTAATGTAAACCGCCCAAAGACTGCTTCGATTTTCCTCATTAGGCTTTGTTTTGTGTCAGGCAGAAGGAATAGTCGGGAGAATGGTTGGTGTGCTTAGACAGCTGAAACTGATACTCACAGTCACTGGTGAGGCTGCAGGGAACAATTTCTGAGCAATCTCTCCTCTCCCCTGAAAAGATAACTCTGCATTTTCTAAATGAAAAATGAGGCCCCCATTGCCATGAGCAGTGCAGAGAGGTGCCCTGCTGGGGAAAGAGGCAGGAACACAAGGAAAGAGACCCTTTTTTCGTGCTTAGGAGGAAAAAGAAGGGATGTTTTACAACAAAAGACAGGCTGGGACTGATTCTACTTCCTTGCTTATCTTCCTCCTTAATGCGAATTTGGCCTTGTATCCTTCCTCCTATGTGGCTGGCTTCTCTCCTGTGCAGCCCTGCTCCTGCTAAGCCCCCCTGCCCTGCCTGCCAGCCTGGCCTCTCCCTGCACCTCTGCCCTGTCCTCCTCGCCCTGCACCACTGCCCACCCCACCTCTACCTCTGCCAGGGTGTCCTTTGGGCTCCCCGCCCCCAGCACCCATAGCCCCCTGCGCTCACAGAAACAAGATTTGCAGCTGCAAATCCTGGACATGGCATATTGGGTACCAAAGGCATCCTTCCCCTCTCTTGATGAGGGTCTGCAGCAAGATGCAGCAATGGGCCTGGGAACAGGGAGACGCAGCAGCTCCCCATCATCCCTGCATCATCAGCCAGAAAGCTCCTCCCTCCACAGGGCCAGGGCCAGCCCAGCCTGAAGCCCTGTTGCCAGCAGGTAAGATGGCAGTTCGCTGCGAATTACCTGCACTGCGCTAAAGGTGCAATAATACCAGTCAGGCTTAGCTCTTCGTGGCCTCGCCATCCTGCAGCCATGCAGAGTGAGCTTCAGTCCTAGACTATAAACGCTTCCATTTAAATCTTTGAAGGCAGGTGTCCATATGTGAGCAAGGTGTCTGAGCGCCTCTTCCAGGCAATGGGGATCCAAGTGGTACTGTCCGGGGAGTCTAGAGAGCTCCTCACTCTTCTCTAAGGCAGATATGTCGTGCTTGGGCAGGAAAATAATGATCTGCAGTCCTGTGTTCTCCCTTCCGAATGCAGAGATGGGAGGAGATGCGTGTGATCCACCAGTGGAACAGGTATTACGGACCAAAAACCACTGCTATTCACCCCAAAAGTAGCACATTGACAATCAGGCGTAAAGCAGCATATTGCTAATAAACTACATTGATAATGAGGCATCATCCTGGTAGGCCTCTTCACTTCTTAATAGCCATTATGATATTATTCCATGTTTAATGTATTATTGTATGCATCAACTCTCAACAAGATCGTTAGATTGTATTTTTGATATTGTGCATAGATAAGTAGCAATAGCATTGTCGGAAGAAAAGAAGGTACAGCATGCACTAAAAAATAAAGGCTTGGAAATGAAGGGACCAATTTTCAAATTCAGCCTCTTTTTTCTGTAACACAGAATTTTTGTACCAACTGCTTAAAAACCTTGAATTTTGAAAATAAATGAGAAATGTGCATCCACATCAGGTACTCCGGTATTTCTAATTAGCAAATCTGTAAGGTAAAAGCCATTCATGCATGCAATAATATACTTTCAGCATCTCGATTTAGCAGCCACGTTGAGGCACTTAGAGAAATTTCCTCCTAATGCTTTACATTTATGCTAGAAGAAGAAGGAAAAAAACTCTCTCAAAAGATCTATGGTGCACAGGACCCTCTTTTTAAAATTTCACTATTACAAATGGAACAACATAAAATCTTGGAATAAATAGATGCAGTTTAGCCACAAAGATGTAACGTGGAGGAAGAACCCACTGACTCTTTTTCTAGACAAGGAAGATAAACAGATACAGATCTCTCATCATGAAAACAATAAATTTACAAATAATCTTCATACAGAGTAATAAATATCAAGACTTTCCACATATCCATTATGTATCCTATAAAAATGAATGCTGATTTTTTTTTCTAGCCACTATCGTAGTTAGAGAGAAAACCAATTTAAATTGTATTCACTTGGCATCAATGTATTTTAACAGACAACATCATAAACCTGCCTACCTTCACAGACAATATATCTCCAGGCTTTTACAGCAAACCTGGAAAATGTCACACTAATATTTAAGCTTTTCCTGTTCTCTCTTTCCTCTTCCCTGTAGTTTGCTTGGCCTCTCTTCACATTTTGTGAACGTGACGGCTGATTTCATTGCCTCCAGCCAGATAATCTCAGCAATGTGTGCCCAGCTGCCACGTGGACCTCATTTCTCAAGGCTTTCTCTTTGCCACACGTACTCAGAAAGATGCCTGCTACCTGGCTGGGCTCAGTACTCTTAACGTCGTGGAGAAATAAGCTAACACCCCCATCACTTCACTTATAAATCACCTCTGATTGCTGGCTAACAGAACAGAACAGAACAAGCAATGTCCCATTCTCACATTTCCTCGGTCTTTTTTAATCACTTCAGCAAATTCTTCCCTTAATCGAAACACTACATGTACAAGCTTGAAGTGCAATATACTTTCCTCCATTTCATTCACTAGAAAGCTACACACTACAGTTGCAAAGGACAGTATGAAATAAACCAGCTCTCATGTCACAGAGGAACTAAAATAGATTTTTTTTTTTTAAATTTTTCATTTATGTCTGCACAAGTTTTGATAGCTCAGATTGTATAGGGTGCATCTGTTAATGCTCTCTCTTCAACCCATCCTCATATCTTAGGGCTTTGAATGAAGTCTTTTTGGACAGGAATCTATTCTACCATTTAATAACACTAATTACTGCCTACTGAGAAAAAAATACATTCTCCTCACTGGCAGAAACCAAGAAAAATGGAGACAAGGAGGGATAGTTGTCAGATGCAGTCTCATTTACCAAAGCGGTAAGCCTTCCTTGGCTAACTCCCAGGTAGCCAAGTTGCACAAACTCTCTGATCCTCTCATTGGTTAATCAAGACGGAGGAGAGTCACCACCTTGCAACCTGACTATTATAATCTTCAGTAATGGCTACTTCTGCTGCCTCTTCCCTTGGCCATTGGTGAGCTCTCTGCTCCCGCAGAAGCCGCCGCTCCTCTCGCCTCTTTAGCCGGTTCTTCTGATGCTCCTCTTGCTTGGAGTACTGGAAGCGCTGCAGGAACAGGTCCTTCGCGTATTCATAAAGCTGCACGTCCAAGAAATTCAGCTCCTCTATCCGTTGCCGCACATCCTCTCCAATGTCTACATTGGAGGCCCGCGTAACATTGAATTGGGTGAATGGGGAAATGAATTTCAGGTTGAATGTCCTCTCAAAGAGATACTGCGTTTTCCTCTGAAATTCTGTGAGCCCAAAGAAGGCCATATTTTTCAGATTGTTCTTGGCGCTTTGGAGAAGAATCATATTTCTTTCACTCTCATTCATAAAAGTCAAGTTGTAGCATCCCACCAAGCTGAGGTCTGCCAGCATGTGCACCTGGCGGTTGTTGGCCAAGTTGTAGCTACAATCCATGAATTCCTGTAAACTGACTCCAGACCAGTCGTCTCCTTCGTAACAGGTAGGCAGCTCGTCTGGTGTTGGGCTTCTTCCATCGCACATGTGAAGGGAAGTTTTCCACGTTGCACCCCTCTGGACATGCTTCCATTCGCTCAAGTACCGTGACACCGGATCCCTCAGCATCGTGATGTAATAGAAGTTCCTGAAACATATCATTAAACACAGTTTTAAGATTCAGCAGATTTCACTTTTTTATTCTCTGATAAAATGATTACCAGTCACTGCCACCACCCCCTTCACTTTTTCTGGTGTAATGTAGGCACTTTAATTCACTTCTTCTGAGACAGTAGAAAGCTTAAAGCTTCATAAATGCTGTGAATAAAATACAAGGTAAATTGGGAGAAAGAGAGATGAAAGGAAATAAGCAGCTATCAGAGAAACAGAATTACTTTGACCTACCAACTGGTCAGTGGTAGTTACTTTATGTAGAAGCAAATTAACTGGAGTGTACTCCCCTCCATTTTGAAATGCTAACCCTCAGTAATATTAGTCTAATATCTACTCTTTTGGACTGAGACATGCATGTCTCACAAGATGCACAAGATGATAATCCATACCGTGCTTGGTCAGAATATAAGAGAAGCATGAGCAATTTCATGTGGATGCTGCAAGTGCTCAAAATAACACCATGTGGAAGACTGGCACGAGCCACCTACTTAAGAAGAACCCTATTATTAAATGGGTTGGAGTGAAGATAATGAGAGACCCAAAATCCATTCATATGACTTAATTTTAGACAAGTGCTTGATTGAAATTAGTTACAATCATGTAGTACAAAAGCATGTTGTTATAAAGATTATAATTATTCAACCTTAGTTGTCAGGAATACAAAAGAGACCAAAAAATATTGATTTGAAATAGAGCAAATAACTGCAGAACTCACATTGTCAGTTGTTTATCTTTTAGCTACTGAATTCAGTTTATACATCTATTTATGGCAATTGGAAATGGACTGCAATTGAGTACGCCTCAAGCTAATTTTCCCAGATTGAGGTTTTTTACTAAGAAATGTTTTATTCAATAACAACTCACCTGAATTACAGGGCGATATCATAAAGACAAAGCAAACCCAAAATACTTATGATTTCTGTCAGCTAGAATAACCAGTGGAAGATTCATGACTAAAATTAACACACGGCTTGGTACAAAAATAGGCTCGTGAGTTTGCATGACTCATCTGACTGCAAACAATACATTAATAAATCATGAGTCCTAAGATTTCTTAAGGAAAGTCTGATCTCCGTACTCTTTCTTGAGCCTAGAGAAGGATGCAGCAAGTAAGCAGGAGTCAGGCTTGCTGAAGACAAGTTACCCTGTAAAAAACCCAACACTTTATGAGGGCCATCTCATACAAGAGCTAACTCCAGTTATATGAAAAATCTTGAAAGTGGTAACAATCTCCAAGACAATTACCTTTCTCTTCAGGTATCACCCATTTTCTGCCATTAAAGATTCCCCGTAACTTCTCCATAAACTTCAGGTTTGTCAATAAAATAGATATTTCCCCACACATTCCTAAAAATGCAGATATTCCCCAGCACAGACAAAGCAAAAGGAAACAGGGCTGAATGCTTTGTCCTCATCCATTCTGAGTTCTCCTCCTGCAGGTTCTATGATATATTTTCTGGAATAAGGTGATGAGGCCAAACTATGGACTATGTTCTGCTGCAGGGTCATTTCTTGAACTGTTATTTAATGGAAACAGCTGTTTCAATAATTATTTCAAAGCAGAAGGGTTACAGGTGGAAGGATATAAACTAGGGAGTGCCATGGATGTATTTTCATTATCACTTGCTTTGGAAGCTGTGATTTGTGTTAGCATCAGATGATACTCTGAAGGATGGTATTTCCAAAATAATTTGGGGCTTGGTTCTTCTGATTGTTGCTCACACACGATCAAACTGCACTTCAGCTGTTTTGATCCACTTCAGTCACTTAGACAGACCACGTCAACAGTAAACCCAAGGATCACACAACCATTCATAGACAGGTATTTCCAGAATCCCTCTTCGCTACTCCTGCAGAGCAGGAAGGACCAGAAATCCTCCTGTGTACTCTGCAGTATAGCTCCACTGCAAAAAGCACTGTCTTTAAGCACTTCAAGCACAGTGTTCCCTTCTGAAATTGGATGCTCATCTCATCTTGGCTCTACCTTGCATGTATGAGAGCACATTAAGAACTGCTTTCCAACTAACAGCACAAAAAGTGGATGCATTTCACTAGTGTTGTGCAGATAAAGCAGCCAAACTCTCAAACGACCCATCAGCTCTGAGCATAAGACACTGTTGTTGCAACATCCAGGAGGCATTTACAGGGTTGTGACAGAAAATGATTGAAGCTCCAAGGGAGCAGAGTTGAAAAAAACATGGACAAAGATTCAGCATTGGCTTAGTCCTTGCATTGCTGCCCTTCCCCTCTTCGGATAATTTTGGATGTTGATATGTGGTAACAGATGGGTTTAAAAGCTGCTCTTGACAATTATTTATACCTCTAATAATAGTTTTGTCTTTCCTCACCCATCTCCAGCGGTCACAGTCAGGTATGACTCAGAGCAACAACAATTAACAAAAATACCTCCTTTGCATCAATCATTTCCATTTAATCCCTGGATATGTAAATGTGTTTGATGTGCAGTAAACAGGAGTACGAAGCAAATGCAGGGAAATGAGAACAGTATGTCTTTGTATAACATCCGCAGCTTCCCTTACGCAGACTGGGCGAGCAACTTTCACCAGCCTGTTGCTGCTACCTGACTTCTGCATCTGGTTTTGCTATCCTGATTAATGGGCTTCTGGTTTGTACATCTTTCAGAGTGTTGCCTTCTTGTGTTATCAACTGAATGGCTTCTTCATCTGGCAGACTACCTTTAACAGCAGCCTAATACACATTTAGTTTCCAAGGCACTAATAACTAAGAGTGTAGCCATCCCCACCGCATTTACAATTTACAACCTTCTTTTTAACCTTCTGTTTATGACTCTCCATCACTCTTTTAACCAATCTGAGGTTGGAAGACCTTAAGATTTCTTCCACCCGCTCATGTCCAGATGACACTGTTACAAAGCTATGCAAAGGACTGGGGGATGCTGCACAGCAGTCATGGCACAATTTTTTATTTCAGAGAAAAGGATGTCATGTCTCTAGAATAACGATATAAGTAAAAATACATAGGTCATGCGCATTTGTTTCAGTTGGGAAATTACAAAAATTATATTCGGAAATTGCTTTCAAATGTTGACATTTGAGGATTAAATATAGCAGCATTTCAGAGCTCTCAGTCCCTAATACACAGTGTGCAATCACACTAGGAATGGCTGAGGAGTCAGCTCATAATAAAGACAAAAAGTAGTTCGTAAAAATATGAAACTGGGGATGGTCTTCAGTCTCTCCTTTCTTCACTGTTCAGCAAAGGAGCATCAGGTCAGCTATATACCGAACATGCCTGAGCCACTCTGACTCCAGACGTGCACTTGTTCTTGTTGGTGTAAATGACCCCCTTGCGCTGCCCGTGCTCATGCTTACGTGGCTCTGTTAAACTCCGCATCTACCCACTGTGGGAAATACTCAGCAAAGAATTAAGTAATAACTTCTGTTACCCTGTTTGACAAAGCAAACTCATCACAGACTTATTAGCTTCATTGCAACTGACTCCCATCATCGATTACTCAAACTGCTGTCACAGACAGCCTCAGTGCTTAAAGGCTAGCCAAGCAGAATACGCTGGCACGTCAGAAGATGTGTTACACAAAACATTCCAAATTAAAAACCATACAGATTATATCTATACCTATACCTATATCAGTGTGTGCGTGTATGTGTGTGTGTAAACATTTACATGGGAATGTGGCCATAAGCTGCAGTCATCAATGAAAGAAAAATCATAATAAATGTATAGTGTGTATTTGCCAATGTATCTTGTGACTCTCTATATAAACACGTAGACATGTACCAACACTTCAGCCTACATTTCAAACAATCCTTATAACAACACCAGTCCACTAGTCACGACGTTAGCTCCTCTTGAAAGGGAACTTCATACAACTTCCCCAGATTAAACAATCTCCTTTTGCACTTAATGTACTGAAATGAATGGTTTATCAAAGCCGCCACTATGGGATGGCTGATTTTTTGGACAGATGCTAAGCACCATGGTGGTCAGGCTCAGTAATCCATGCAAGGTCCCAAATGAGAACCGGTGTGGAGTGTGGGCTGCATGCTACTGTTTACACTAGAGTTAAAAAGCACCTGGGAATTCAGAAGGCTCTTGTCCCACTGGCATGAAATCCAGTCTCTTCATTAGAATTAGGTGAAGAAAACCTTTAATTAATAGAACAGCTGAAACAAGCTTCTAGTTATAGCCTAAGAACCTGTATTTCTTTCACATTATAAGGTATTTTAATATAAATACTCTAATCTTACAGTAATCCTTCAATAGTATTGCTCTGGTTTAGAAATTAATTTCAGAGGAGCAGACTGATGTTAGTGGAGGTGATCCCAAACCGGGGCATTTTGCCTCTTCTATCGCCCTGGAACAGACGTCCCAGCTGAGGGAGATTTACTAAATATGGGAAGGATCACTGCACATAGAGAACAAAAACATCCCATAGGGCCTCCTGGGGAAGAAGGATGAATGGCATCTTCTCTGTCGCTCCAACTCTTGTGTGGAGCAGCCGGCACAAGCAGAGCTCATGCAGCTCTCTCAGAGGCTCAGAGAGGAGAAAAAAAAATGCTATTCCCTCTTCTTTCAAAGCGTGAGGCAGCACCTTACCTGCAGAGAGTGATGGGCTTCATAAAAGGAAAACAGTGCACTTATAGCAGCTGATGCAGAGACGGAGGAATATTTGTGGTGGAGAAAAAGAGTCACCGGAGAATATTTTGGAAGACACTAACAGACAGAAGAAAGAAGAACCAAAATGACTGAAAAACCCAGGTGCATCATAAAACCATCCACATTCTGGCTCTTCCTGGTAGCAGGGAAAATAAAAGCCCTGGTCAAGTTTATGACCCAAGTTGAGACAAGAAGTTAGCAGCTTTAATCCTGGAAGTGAGTGTGCTCCCGAGGAAAGGTCTGAAATACCCAGCAAAAGCCAGCCTGGCAGCACGCTTCTGCTAACAACAGAGGTTGTGGCAAGATGAAGGGTTAAGAAGGATCTGCATTATGTGAACGGAAGCTTTATGCTTCCCAGTTTTATCCTGAAGCCCAAGTTCTCAGAGGCAGTAACAGTTAACCATCAATCAGCGACCTCTCTTCAGGCAATTGGTAGGGGTAATGGTGAAGAGAAGAGGGTAAACAAATGAAACAAAAATAAGGATAATACAATACATGAACAATAGGGAAAGAGAGCATGCAACAAGGATGGTGGGGGAGGCAGAAAGCGAAGGAACATTGTTGGGCTGATCCGAACTGGTCAAAGTCAACCTGGCATAATGCAGATGCATCAGCTCATGGTTGGCTGCATTACTGTGCAGAGTGTCACTGCATCTATGCTGTGTTTAATTTACAGATAAGCTGCCCAGCGTAACAAGAACTGACCGTATACTTCTTATTCAGAACAACAGTACTGTAGATAAAAAGCTATGACACAGGGCACAAACTACATGCATGTCCATCCGGCTGCAGGAAGCATCATACAGCTTAACCACCAAGCCAGACAGATCAACACAAACTTTTGTGAAGATGATGTAGCAACAGCACATAGGTTTCTTAAGTTTAGCATCTGTCATAGGATGCTAGACCACTGTGATAGGAATGGTTTTCTAAGACACCCTTTACAAAAGTTTGTGACCTTGATATTATTAGCTGTCCTCTCAGGTTTTCATGGGTTACTTTACAAGTCTTTTCCTGAAAGAACAGCAGTCACCATTAAGAAGTCAACATTTATCCAGTCTTATCACGTACATCACCCATTCAGCATGCAGGAAGAACACGGAATTGACTATTTTTTTCAGAGGATCTGAGGACCCACCATTTCAGCTGTTTTTAACTGCAATGACCTGAGCACCCACCACTTCTGCTGTTTTTAACTGTGACAATGGCACTATGCTTACTTAAAGCAGTGGCTGTAATGTCCTACAGACACTCAGTTACTTCACATTAAAGGAGAACTTGCCACTGACTTCAGCAGAATTAAATAAAAAAATTATAACTTGCACTTTGATGTACAAATTTATTAAATTTTAGATACGTCCCATTATTCCTCTGGGATTTTGTCCCATGGCTTTGAATCCAACCAGGAAAACAAACTGGCCACTGTTTCCTGTTTCCAAATTGGCCACAAACTTCTGTTGGTTAGCTACCCCTTTTGCTATCCCAGTGACATAAAATGCAGATAAATCTGTAGGACAGGCCTGCTCAGAGAAGGGACTGGATATTACTTCCAGGGTAAGACATCTAAATGCAGTGGTCTACATATAAGCTACGTGTCTAAGCAACCTCCGAAGCCAGCAGGGAGCTGCTCAACGCAGGCAGTGGTGTGTGTGACCGGAGAGTAACGCAGCTGGCCAGCTCTGGTGCCAGCTCTGGTGCCAGCTCTGGCATGAGCTGTATCACTTTAGAGGCTCCCTGTGCATTGGACTGTGTACCTTGCCCACAACGGGAGCTTAGATACCCGCTAACCTGGAGATGTCTACATTGTAGGCACCTACATACAGGTATCTCCATCTGTAAGGTGAACACCATGCCTGAGTCAAAGGCTCCCTGCCCGCACAGGCGTATTCACAGAGCGCAAGCTTCAGGCCAACCTTGAAAACTAACCAGTAACGTAACATTCTGTTACGAGTAAGAAGTAACTACAGAGAACCTCCATTTAATGACTTTTGGTACCTATGATATATATACACCAGTCACGTTAGGATATCTCTTTCTAAGCATGTTTTAGAGCTGGAGCATTCCTGAAGTAAACAGAAGTTTTAAGTAAGTTGTTTATTATGTCACACAAATCTCCAAACCAGCAGTTAGAAAACCAGCCTACCATAATTTTGTTGTCCTTGTTGATACACCAGTGTATCAGTGAGACAGGGGGAGGGCTTGGAGTCATACAGCCAGGATTGTATTTCTGGTTCTGGAAAGCAAAGATGGTTGCTCACGAAGTTACTTGTGATGACACAGTCTGTTACAGGCAAGAGAAATGTGGTGTTTGGGCACTGGGAAGCACTTAAGAAATGGGAAACCTCACATCTCATTGCATGTTAGCAGAGATACTCCCTGTCACAAACTTCAGTCTTCTTTTACATTAACCTGTTGCTTTAGGACTCATTGTGAAAGTCCTGTGTTTTTTTTCTGTTTAGAAATTGAAAGCCCTTTTTTCCCCCTAAATATCCTCTGAAATATCAAATTAAATTCTGTATCCATGCTATCAGAAAAACCTCTGGAAAGCTTTACAGCACTATTTTATTTTTTTGCATGGCTGTTGATCAGAAGACTAGTTTCCCACACCTGATTAAAGAATGACAGATGACAGTGTCTTAAGAGATCACTCACTCTCTGACATCAAACAACTTTTAACAGCTGAGATTTAGGGTAATCCAGAAGAGTAGAAGAAACAGAGTGAACCTGTGGCAACACAAATGCTGCATGCACAACATTAAGAATTTTTCCACCTAAAGAGTGATTTTCCTTGAAGTGAACGTAGAGCAAATTCAATAATGGTGTAGAGCTACGCATGGATATGAGAAGAGTGAGACACCAAGTAAGCTATTTGAATATAGCACTGTTTTATATTTATATTATATAGAAAAAAGATGACTTTCAAAATCATCTATACCACAAACAGCGGTAAAAACCACATCTGTGGAAACTCTTATTTTTTTTCCTTAAATACTTTAGGAATGAAGACAACTGGTCTGGGACTATGCAAACTGACAACTTTCTTTTAAAACACCGTAGGCTTTTGGAGTTAGGACCTGTGATTTTGTACTTTTTAAAAGTAATAAATAATCATTAAAATATCAATCATGTTTTCTAGATATCACTGCTGTGGTTTAACTGCAGCCAGCAACCAAGCACCACACAGCTGCTCGCCCACCCTCCCCCCACCCTGGTGGGATATGGGAGAGAATCAGAAGGGCAAAAGTAAGAAAACTTGTAGGTTGAGAGAACAGTTTAAAATAACAACAACAATAACAGTAGTAGTAGTAATGATTTGTAGTGAAAATGAAAACAACAAAAAAGAGAGAGAGGAACAAAATACCCAGGAAAAAACAAGTGATGCAACCGCTCGCCACCTGCCGACCAATGCCCAGCCACCCCCGAGCAGCGATTGCCACCCCCTGGCCAGCTCACCCTGGTTTATATACTGATCATGACACCATATGGTGTGGAATATCCCTTTGGTCAGTTGGGGTCAGCTGTCCCGGCTGTGTCCCCTCCCAGCTTCCCGTGCACCCAGCACAGCATGGGGAGCTGAAAAAGTCCTTGACTAGTGTAAGCGCTACTGAGCAACAACTAAACCATCAGTGTGTTATCAACATTATTCTCCTACTAAATCCAAACCACAGCACTGTACCAGCTACCAGGAAGAAAATACTCTATCCCAGCTGAAACCAGGACAATCACGTTGCCACACACTCTTCAAAATTATTAGTGAAAATGGATCTCATGACTAGAAGGAAACTAGGAGTGCTGAGAATTTTTTTCTTGACATAGGGAAATATAAATTTGTGAGGATGCAGATTTTAATTAAGTATTTCAAAGACATGCCTGAGACATTAGGTGGAGACCAAACAGCAGCTTTCCAGTACCTAAGAGGAGGTCAGTGAGAAGATGGAGCCAGGCTCTTCACTGACGTGCATGGTGGGCTAATGAGAGACAATGGACATAAATTGAAAAAGGGGAGAATACATGGAAAATAATTTTCACTATAAGAATAATTAAGCATTGTGAAAGATTTGTCCGAAGAAGCTGTGTGCCCTCCATCCTTGGAGCTTTTGAACACACAACTGGAGAGAACCCTGAGCAACCCCATCTGCACCTGAGCAACGCCATCTGCGCTCAGAGCTGACCCTGCTTTGAGCAGGGAGTTGGACTAGAGACCTCCTGAGGTCCCTTCCCGCCCCAGGGGTTCTGTGATTCTGCGTGACAGTGCAGTCTTCTGTCACCAAATGTATAGTCCTGTCAGAAAACACATCAAACCAGAACCAACTCGCCAGCTAGATCATACCTGCCCTCCCTTGTGCTTTCCTGGCTATCCAAGACAGAGCACAGAGAATGTGCTTTGCCTTTTATGAGACTGGGGTTTTTTTTGTATATAATTCAAACTAAGGCTATAACACTCTGAACCAGCACACCCTGAATTATTGAGCAACTTTATGAATATTTATTTCAATGACACTTTGTTCAATATAGAGTCTCCAGAAATTGGAGAGGACAGTGCAGCAACTACATGTCTCTAAAGAAATTAATTCTGTTCACAGGTATCAAGCCTGGATCTTGAACAGCTCCTAGACTAATGAAAGTATGTTCCTACCCATGGTTTTAATCTCAGTATTTTAGAAAATGTACACTAATTGCATATGAATATGTGTGAGCTTTCTGAGCAAACATATGTTTTTCCTGTGTGTTGCCTTTAGGATTTAGGCATACATTTTCAAAGACAGAGCATGAAGTTAGGCATCTAACTCTATATTTAAACATGTAGATAAACTCAGACTCCTTGCCAGTGAAGAAAATACACAGTAGTGAGAGCTAAGAATGCTCAGGTACCCAGAAAACATGGTCTGCTGATTTATTTAGTAAAAGGAGGCTCCCAGAGCCATCAGAGTGACCTTCCCTGCCAGCACAGACAACAACACTCTATTATCCTCTTCATAAAACATCCTAGCCCCTTTTGAAATATCCTTTTCATGCCATTGCTCCCATTGAAAAGAGCTTGTGAAGGCTGCTTCTCACAGTTAGGAACATGAGTCTCATTCCCAGACTAAACCTGGTCTTGGGCTACTTACACCCAGTTGTTCTTCGGTTAACACTGCAAATACATCAAGAGGATTTATGAATGTAACATCAGAGAAGGAGAAATGGGATTTAAGTTGGAGACCAGAGAGCAATCACACCTCTTGGTTTTCATTCTACAAAGCTGAACTAGTTGCTATTGTCTCTTCTGATAAGACAAGATGGAAGTGACCACGCTGCAGTCCCCAAAACCCTTGGGTCATGCTTTGACAGCTTCACTCAGAGATGCACCGTGAGTTTTCCTACATCTCAGCTTTCCATGCTAGCTTTTGATAGGAGACTCACAAAAGTAAGATGTGCAGAAAGCTCCTGAGATTGGTTCTGGTTTTTGACCATCCAAGTAGTCCTTTTCCTGGCATTTGAACTTGTACAACTTCACATTTCACTATACATGGCTAGAATTGGGCAAATTTCACACAAGGCCTCACAGGTGCCTTGTACAATAAATACTTATCTCCACTGGCAATGTATTCTCTTATACACCCTCATGTTGCATTTGTTTTTTATGGGGCCACATAACTCTGGAAACTCATACTCACTGTGTTACTAGCTAATATACAGAGGTCTTTCCACTCCCCCCATCTCAGCTGATAAGCACTCAGCTGATAGAGGAAATTTGTTTCTGCCAGCCTCAAACACATGATCTTGCACTTTGCACTACCAAACGTTGTTCCACCTCTTCCACTGAAATCCTCAAGGTCATTAAGCAAATTCCATTAACATACTTCAGCTTTTTGTGCCAACATCGTTAATGAAAACATGAAATAGGATCAGAGCTAAGACCAGCCCTGAGGAAATTCATTAATAACTTTCCTTTCACCAGAAATTTCCGCTTTCAGCACCTCCTGTTTCATTATGAGCTTCTTGTCCACCAGAAAATTCTTATGCTCAGCCTCATGTTTTCTGCCTTGTATAATAACTTCGCAGATGCCGCTCTATCAAACCCTTTACTGAAGGTAAATTTCCCTTCTCCTACCAGAGACTGATGCTAGGTATTTGCATCTCTCAGCCCAAAGGCTGAGAATGGCGGCCCCAGCTTTGCTGTGTGTGAGAACACAGAGGACGGTTAAGATGGGAAAATGACAATTTATTTGAGAGCAATGCAGTCTGGAATAGAAATGTACAGATTAGGCGATTAGATAGAAAAACAAATCTGCCACTTTCCGTCAGACAACCTCGATACAAATTGTAAATCATTTCTTGATGAGACACAAATCTAACAAAGTTCCCTCCAGAGATTTTTGTTCTTTGCCTAAATTATATCAAGCTCAGTTGTTCTAAGTGTTCTTTAAATTGCTGAAAGGAGAGAAGTAGCAAGAGCCTTGCTGAAAGAAATATAAATATAAAATGCAATGATAAATCAAATAATAAGAATTTGGATCTTCTATCAAGCACACACATAATAAAAACCTTGTAAGAAACGGTGTGTGAGCACACACAGGAGGAAATACTATTCAAAAGCAATAGATACACAGTGTATTATAAGGTTCTTTAAAGATACTGTATGCAAGACCTTTGTGCCTGTGAGAATAATAAATCCTCTGTGGCCAGCACTGGCAAAGGAGGAATCCATTGCTCACATCGCCCCCATTCTATCTCATCCCTATTGTGCACAGATCATTGCTGTGTCTCAAAAGAACGGCGCAAATCTGGGGCATATGTGACATCTTTACTCAAAAATGTTGTTTCCCTATCCCTACCTTTGCTATGCCACTGCACAGAAAGGAAAATGAAATAAGGATGTATTTGCACTACTGCACTACTTGCCTGCTCCCAGAGCTGCCTCTAGCCCCAGCTTGGGGAGGGAGTACTGAACTTGCCTTTCTCAGAGAGATGTTATGAGTACAGGGGAGACAAGCTCTAAGGGGGTGACCCACAGCATCAAGCAGCAGCAGAAAACAAGGGCTCGCCAGAAAAAAGAAAGGTGATGACAGGCAAGGGAAAAGAGAAAAGCAAACCTGGAGACAGTGCAGCAAGAGGGACCTGCAGTTTGAGCTTGTTTTGCCACCTTAGCTTCCAAGGGTTACAGAAACCAGGTTGGGAAGAAACCCTCTTGGTCAAGTCTGCTGCTTATAATCACAGGTAATGGTTTAGGACAGCAGGATTCACAAAATACCCCTGATGAACACAGGACAAGCCACAAAACCTTCCTCACTATCAGGTCGCAGTCTCTGAGCAGCTGCCAGCAAGGTTAGAGCAAGTCCCTGTTTCAGGAGGAGTCTCCCTGAGGCAGGTTACTGCCTGGGTGGCTGAGCATGCAGCTCCAGCTTCCCTCTCCATGCACTCCTCCAGCTCCGATGCAAAGAGATGGGGACACAGAACTCCCACCTATTCAGTAACTTAAACAACGTAAGGCCTTTTGTAATGGTTATAAAGAAAAAACCCCTATATACTTTAATGCAGAATGATGAGAGGTCTGTTATCGCAAGAGTCATACAATCATACAATCATCCAATCATCCTGGCTGCCTACAAGAATATGCCTATTTGGAAAACTTCAATTTCAAAGAACCTCTGAAAAGACAAAATGTAGCCAGACCTTTAAACCTTCTGATATTATATTTCTTCAGACAGATTTTGTCAGGACTGAAACAGTAAAAATATTTATGTTAAATTCAACTACAATGTTTACATTCATCCTCTTTCTCATTTGTGAAGGAGCTGTTGCTGATACCATTATATTCTCTGGCTAGGTAAGACAAGCAGCATGGACATCTCCAATGTTCCTCTGTAGCTGGCTACACTGGAAACCAAGTTTGTGCCGCAAGTGGCATGCATCCAGGCTCCTTCCCTAACCGAGCTGCCTCTGACTACCAACTAATAGCTCAGCTGCAGACGCTCTCTTCCAAATCCGGGATGCTCAGATCAAAGTTCTGTGGGATTTTTCACTGCAACTCATTTTGAATCAGTACAGTAATTCTGCTCAATTAATAAAGTAATTAACAATAAAAAGGCTCAGTAATTGAAATCCCTTTGAAAGGACATAAATTTGTTCTCTCTAAGCTTTGCTTCAATTCTTTATTAATTCTGACATCAAGCATAATGACCATAAATTATAAATGATCATCACAAAATCCAGGCATCACAACCATTTTCTTGTCTTACATGCTGAGTTTCTAAAACGTGTAGGTTTGGTCATAACTTTTGAGATTTGCCTCCCATAAGGTGAACAATATGACACTATAGATATTAAAGAATTTCAGGTGATTCTATTCTACTAATGAAACATTGTAAGAGTAGTCTTTCCTATTCATTCATTGAAACAATTCACAAAAGCTAAGGAAATTGCTCAGCTGTAAGATAAAAATGCCAACTTTGTTTCTCCTAACATTCCTCCTCTTGTGATGTAACTGTACAGTTTTTCCTGTAAGACATTAAGCATGCAGACAATGGGGTATTTCAATTTAATACTTATAAGACAGACCACTGACTTCCCATTTTACACCGCACTTTGTGTTTTCACTAATATACTTGACAGTATCTAATCAAACCCAGAAATGTTTGCTATGAATAATACAGCTCAAAGCTATAAGTAAAATTGTCATCTTCCCCTCCACTGACCTAACAGATTTCTTTCCACATCAGTTTAGACTATGTAGACTATGTGTATATATAGAATATATATATAAAATTATATATGTATAATATATATAATCTCCACAAGGGGGCCCTCTTATCATCCCCAAATCTTAGCAAAAGCATAACTTACTTTCCAAAAATTTATGTTATAAAGCTTCTGTCTGCAGACAGTGTGGTATCTTAGAACAAAGTTTTTGCCAACTAAAATTGATTTTATGATAGAATTTTATACAACAAAAACTGGAATTTGAAAGGGAATAATTTTTTATGTACAATTTCCGCTACATACCTGGCATGCAGAGAACTTCGATAAAGCCTTTCCAAGTATACCACTTGCAATAGCCAGCCAAAATGAGACTTATCACACACAGACATCACAGAGTCAGCTCACACTTGCACTGCAAGGCAGCCTCCGGGATGCAGGCTGGCTCTATGTTATACTGTAATTTGTAGAGTAAGCCCAAAGTAAGCACTATTAGTGATTTCAGCTCTGTGTGAATGCATCCCCTAGGCACAGCAGTTAAGGCACAAATGGTATTAAAGTTATTTGCGCTGTCCTTTCAACTCCCAGCAGATATGGAAAACAAATCTTGTTTGGGATACCTTGTTATTTGCTTTAATATTCTGATGTTTTATGGAGACAGTGTCATATGTCCTCATCTTCTTAACTCAATTGTAGCACTGTGAGGCTTTATTATTTACAATCCCTTTGACCTTGGAATATCTAACAGAAATCAGACACCTCCTTCTGACCTCAAATCTTAACGAATCAAGGCTCTGACACACATGCCAGGTGCTGCATTGCTGTACCACTACCGGCTCTGGATGGTATGCTCTGAGAAAGAAGGTAACAAGATGAGATAGAGAAGCATAGGCTCCTAACATCCAAATTTTACAAGGGATTTTTTACTTTTCAGGAAATCTAGCAAGCTTTTATGTGAATTCAGCCTTGCTGATATAGCACAAACCCTCCAATCTGCTAACTCATTCGAGTAAATCTCTGCACCTTGATCTGCAGCGCCAACTTTAACAAAGTTTTCACCATCACTCAGCAACATGCCACATGATATGGTCATGTTTAACTGATGTCAGTGACAGAGTTTGGGTTCCTGCAATACTTGTGTGTTCAGGTAAAATAAAATACCCAAGGTGCTGATAGGACTCCATACTGTCCACAGCAAGTCATCAGGGATGCCTTTAGCTCTGCAACCCTCCTCCGGAATGGACAAATCCTAATCAATGAAGCACATCTGTACAGCGGAGGAAAAGCACTGCCCAATCTCTTCAGGCCATGAACTGACCACTTGAAGCATGACATTTGATTAGCCTTATTATCTCAACTCATTTATGTATAAATGTCGTTAGGGGCCATAAAGCCATCCAGTCCTTATTAAAAATGGGCCGCAGTCTCTGAGCTGATGTTCCCACTCTTCCTCCTTTTTGACTGCAAAAAAAAGGAGGAATTTCTCTTTTTGGACTGTGGGTTATCATTTTTGCAATTTTATTACTGTAAGATAACCTTCTTCCCTTAGGTTAGTGCAGCAGACTGTTGCCGTACCCCCTCACATATGCAAATAGGTCAGGCTTTCTAGTCTTTCCCCACAGAGATATTTGACATTGAGACTGAACATGATCGAGCATCTTTCTGAACTAAAGGCCAGGGGAATAGTGCACAGGACTTTATTTTCTAACATATCTCTCACAGAAATTAATGAACATCTGTGCAGGCACTGAACATGAATTCAGGCAGCGGAAACAAAACCCATCTGAAATTGAGCTTAAGGTCTAGGAATACCTAATGGTAAGGATCTTTGTCTTTGCAAGTTGAGGATTTCTTCCCTTCCCTTTGAAGAGCCAGAGTAATTTTCAAGTCACAAACTTATCTTGCTCTAAAGGAAATGAGATGATAACAGAGTTGTAAAAGATATTTCTGCATTAACAAGGAGCAAAGTTGCTGATGTGCATCCTAAGTAACACAAAGTTTTGAATATGAAACATTCATTAAGATTCCTTTATAGACTCTACAAATTGCTTTCTGTTTCATACAGAATATTACTGTCAATACAATCCAGCAGTAATGCAAACAGGAAAGCAAAATTCAGGTTAAAATGCCATAATATTATGAACATTTCTCTACAGTTGCAATGATTTCGATATTAGCATCTCTTATCTAATGGAGCAGATTACTTAGACTGGGCCAATCTTATTTTTGATACACATACTGAATATTACATAATTTTACATTAATTTGATACCTGTGAATTAAAAAAAAGAAATCTCATCATAGTTACCTGAGCAAATGAAGTTATGCTACCTGCCCAATAAAAACAGCCCAAAAAAGAAAGGGATACAAACTAATGTGGTTTTGCTTTTTTGCTTTGAAGACGTTCCTTTTCAACAGGCTTTTCCTAAGGCAAAATTTTTTTTTATAATTGTATCTTTTTTCGTATATGACAAAACTGTACATCCCAATAGTCTCACCAAGTACTGTTTAATACTTGTCTCTCCGCTCTCCATCTTGAGATAGCAGCTGCTGATTGTTCAGGCTAAACTACAAAAAGTTGAAAAGGAAGTTTGCATGCACATGGACCTTTATTCATGACACTTTCATTTGCTCCATGGCCTTAAAAAATATACCAGCATTAAGCATACTCATGCAAACCACAGTTCTAAAAATAACTTACTTCAGACATTTTTCCACATTGTTTCCAGTAACACCACTCTTACTGCTAGGAACAATCATTAGCACAGGCAGGGATTTATCATCAAAAAATCGCACTCAGAAAAGCAGCAGGGATCCTCAGAGGTGTAGCGGGGGACTAGCTGAGGGGTCACATTTGTATTCCCTGAGCATTAATGGAAAAAGCTCGGCAGCGTAGCTGGGCCACTGCAGTGAGCGGGGTAAGCAGGCACGGGCACCCCTCCCCATTCATCACACCAGCATCCGACAGCATGGCCCACAGGTGAGGGCTGGGGGCAGCGGCCACCAAGCTCCACAGTCTCCCCGAAGTCCCCAGGGAGACATTTTGCTAAAAGGCCAGAAATCCACCTCCCTCAGTCTGGCACCCCTCCCCAGACCAAAGTCTTCCCTGGCAGACACCCCAGCCTACCTTGCTGGAAGAAGGGGAGCTGCTGGGAAGGGACAGTACAGGCTCCTCCTTAACTTCATATGGACAATCACAACTTTGCCCTAACTGAATTGCTTTTCTTTTTGTCCCAGTATTCTTGACAGAACAGGAAGATTTATTTATGACAAATGCTGTGCAAACAGCAACAGACCAGGCAATGAGAGAATACACAGAAGAGTTCACTCTTAAATGCAATTCTCTTTATCTCATCATAAAACATGCCTGCCTTTATTATAAAAAGGCAAGCAAACTGAATATATAGAACAAACCAATGGCCTACAAACACACATAACCCAGAGACTGAACCTTGAATTTTAAAAAAAATCAACTGATTTTAATGAAAAATCCAGGCTAAATGACTTGGAGCACAGGATCTTGGGATAAAACTCTTAAATTGTAGAGCCCTGAGCACAAGCTCAACACTCAAAGTGGGAAGACAACGTTGTGATGCATCAGAGCTATAAAAACTGCAGTGTTTCTTACTACACACTTACTACATGTATATTTTTATTCTTCTCTTCCTCCCAGCTTCTCTCTCGTTCTTTGGTACCACCTCCCCCCGCCTCTATTTCTTTTCTTCTTTTCTGCCTCATTGTTTGTGTTCTCACTCAGCAGCAGCATAGCTTTAATGCCTGGAGGAGCTGCAGAGGAAACAGAGCATGTTTCTATTCATGCCCACAATTTCCATGTGCAATGGACCGCTGGGCTGATACAGAAGAAAACCAACTTTTTCCTAGCTAGGGTTAAGCCCATTTGCTCCGGCATCAAGTTTCTCTGCACACTGAGCTGGCTGAAGAGAAAAACTGAGTGCGAGTGGGATGGTGTCACTCAAAACCCTTGCCAGCTGCAGAGCTGTGCCTGCTGCTTGCCAGGGTCAGAGCAGGGGCTGTGTGGCCAACTCAAGAAGCCAGGCTGAGGGCAGGCGCGTGGGGGGCAGTTGCCGCTCAGTGTCGTGTTGGTTTAGGTACGTGGCTGCTTCCCCAGAGGCCATTCTCACAGGGCCACCCTCATTTGTGCCTCTCCCTCTACTATCTAGAGAGATAGCGATTTTTGTTCAGCTTGGGATTTTTTAATTTTAGCTCACTGAAATTGGATCCACCCAATTTTGCACCCCAGATACACAAACTCTCTGAGTGCTCAAGGTAGATCCTTGTGCATTAGGTACATTACTGCCAGTTCAGGTTTTCTTAACAAATTTGAGAGCCAGAAATTATTCTGAAAAACCTCAGTGTAACTTCCAATGCTGGACACCCTATAACGGTTATAATATTACATATTGCATTTGGACTTTGTTCTGTTAAACCGAGCCTGAACTTAGCTTTGTCTTTCTAAAAAGGCTTTAGAAGAATCATGTTCTGTAAAAACAGCTGAAGGAAAAATGGCATATTAAAAAGGAGTTCAAGAAGCTACTCGACTAGTTCATGGAAGATAAACCCATCAAAAGCTATTAAATACAGAGATGTCTCCACTAAGCATGAAATTCTCAAGCCTTGAATTTTTAGATTATGGGATTATATTCAGGGGTATCATCATTACATGCCTGCCCTGTTCTTGTCCTCCTTGGATATCAGTTGCTGGCCGCGGTTGGAGACAAAGTGTTAGGCTAGATGGTCCTTTGGTCTGATTAATCTTAGCCACCCCTCTGCTACTTAAAGCCACCCACATAATCATAACTCTTTTTAATAACATTGATGAGAGAAGTATCTCACATGCTGATGAGTTAATTCAAAGCAAAAAAAAAAAGACAAAAGATCTGTACAGTTTTAGTCATAAGTGTAATGCAGAATTTGGATGTCAAGCTTCCCATAGAAAATGTTCTCTCACCTTCAATGAGAAATCTGTTTTCTGTTTACTTAAAAATGGATCTCACAATGTGGGTGTTAAAAATGGAAGTTCTTTCTCTACCACTTGTAAAAACAAACACTTTCCATTTATTTACAAAAAGACTATCAGAAAAAATATTATTACCAGGTGTTGGTAGGAGGCAACATCAAACAGCATGTCAGCTCTGAAAGAGAAATGAACCAGGGAAACAGACTGAATGCAGGAGCCAACCACTGAGGTTCAGCACACAGGAGAGGAGCATCCCATTGACGCCACAACACAGAAAGGGCAGCTGAGGAGATCTTCAGGCAAGCTGAAAGATGGCTTACCCCCCTCCTGACAACTCCACCGCTGTTCAATGCCAGGTCTGTGTGTGGCTAGGCAGCCTGGCAATGCAAATATGACGCACAGCAAGCACGGGCAACACAAATTAGCTAGAGTACATGATATGGTGCCTATTCTGGTTTTACGTGCTCACATGTGCCAGAAGTGAGAGGATGGATGATATTACATGAGACACAGGGCGATGCAGAGCCAAACCACCTATTCTGGCACAAAATCAATTTATTGACTTCTCCTGAACAGCTTGAATTGGCAGAGTGAGTCTACAGTGGAATAGTACTTTGCATCCTTTATTTAAATCATAGAAACATAGAATCATTAAGGTTAGAAAAGACCTCTAGGATCATCAAGTCCAACCGTCAACCCAACACCACCATGTCTCTTAAACCATGCCCTGAAGTGCCACGTCTACATGGTTTTTGAACACCTCCAGGTTTAGTGACTCCACCACCTCTCTGGGCAGCCTCTGCCAATGCCTGACCACTCTTTCAGTGAAGAAATTTTTCCTAATATCCAATCTAAACCTCCCCTGGTGCAACTTGAGGCCATTTCCTCTCGTCCTGTCACAAGTTACTTGGGAGAAGAGACCAACACCCACCTCACTACAGCCTCCTTTCAGGCAGTTGTAAAGAGCGATAAGGTCTCCCCTCATCCTCCTCTTCTCCAGGATAAACAAACCCAGCTCCCTCAGCCGCTCCTCAGAAGACTTGTTCTCTAGAACCTTCATCAGCTTCATTGCTCTTCTCTGGACACACTCCAGCACCTCAGTCTCCCTCTTGTAGTGAGGGGGCCAAACCTGAACACAGTATTCGAGGTGCGGCCTCACCAGTGCCGAGTACAGGGGCACCATCACTTCCCTGCTCCTGCTGGCCACACTGTCCTGATACAAGCCAGGNGTGTCGTCTGCAAACTTACTGAGGGTGCACTCAATCCCCTCATCCAGATCATTGATAAAAGATATTAAACAGAACTGGCCCCAACACTGAGCCCTGGGGAACACCGCTTGTGACCGGCCACCAACTGGATTTAGCTCCATTCACCACAACTCTCTGGGCTCAGCCAGCCAAACAGTTCTTTACCCAGCGAAGAGTACACCTGTCCAAGTCATGAGCTGCCAGTTTCTCCAGGAGGATGCTGTGGGAAATGGTATCAAAGGCTTTACTAAAGTCCAGGAAGACAACATCCACAGCCTTTCCCTCATCCACTAGGCAGGTCACCTGGTCAAAGAAGGAGATCAGGTTGGTCAGGCAGAACGTTCCTTTCATGAAGCCATGCTGGCTGGGCCTGATCCCCTGGTTGTCCTGCACACGGCTGGTGAGCTCACTCAAGATGTATCGCTCCATAATCTTCCCCGATACCAAGGTCAGGCTGACTGGCCTGTAGTTCCCTGGATCCTCCTTCCAGCCCTTCTTGTAGATGGGCATCACATCGGCAAGCCTCCAGTCGTCTGGCACCTCCCCTGTTAACCAGGACTGCTGGTAAATGATGGAGAGTGGGTTGGCAAGCGCCTCTGCCAGCTTCCTCAGTACTCTCAGGTCCATTTACCCTGCTTTTGAGCAAGTACTAGGAGTTCTAAAACCAGTTTGACTGTGTTTTCAAACTATGGCCTCGGTACCTAACCAGTAACAACTATGCAGGATTTATTCTGGATTTATGAGCATGCAACCACACCAGGATGATGTGCTTAGTTTTGCTGCCCTCTGCGCTTCTTCTCTATGTTTGTCCTAACTTACCTAACCTCTGCAATTCTTTCCACGTAACATACATTTCCTCGCTCCAGTGTACTAAAACTATATGAATGAGGAGAAAGTAAATGACACAACTGAAATATTAAATTCCTTAAATGTTGAATATCACTCATAAAATTTAAAGGAGTACAACATATTCAATAACAATACCGTGTCAATTCCATGAGAAAATAAATGTATAAAAGTCTCTATTACAAGGTGAAATATTGTCCTCAGAATTAGAAAATGCCAGAAATAAAATTATTTGTGCAGCTTTATTTTGCCATTATGATACCATATTTATTTGCAATAAAATTATTCTCTTTCCACAGGGCGCCTGCTTTGTTTAGTGCACAGAACAGGCAGTGCTCAGCAAGTGAGATGCCTGTTCAATATTTCTTTTTATCGCCATCTGAAAGCATGTAGTTCTGTGTTTTATTTACAGCATGTCGCACAGACTCTGCTCAGGGTACAGAATGCCACATTTTCTTATCGCCTTTACTATCACAATCATCCTTGCAATATATTGCATTTAATTTTTTTGGCTTTGTATTTCCTACAACTCCTATTACAGTTATATCCCCACACTTCTGCCCACTGAATCTTGATTTCTTTTGGGTTAAAAGGAAACAACACCAAACCAAAGACTGGGGACAAATTCCTTCCTCAAAGAGGCAAGAGCCACATTGCTGCAACAGTCTCATGGGCAATGGGAGAGGCAAGCTTGAGCCCCTCAGGCAGAGGAAGAAAGTGAAAAAACACCTCTCACTTTCTACACACCACCACTAGCTTTTGACAAAAGCAGTGGTGACTACTATTTGGTGTGGCACTCGCTTACATCTGCAGGTGCTATGTGCGCCGCATGGCTCCTTAAGTAAGGCATTCCCCACTTGTGCTCCCTGAGAGGGACTCGTGGTGCCTCTCCGACCCCTCAAAGCAGGCAGCTGTACTGCACATCCACAGTAACACAACTGGAGACTCCTAAGAAACTTTACTAATCACAGCTAAGGCTTCCCGTGATGGTGGAATCAGGCAAGGTTTTGAGTATGAGACTCCCAGCCTTGGTACTTGCTCCTTATGGCTTGGGGTCTCAGACTACTTCATTAAATACTGACATCTTTGGAAATCAGGCCACCCCTTTTCAATTCCAGCTGGAATCCTGAACTTGAGAAACAATATTTTAAAATACCAGCATCTGGAAGATTTTCTAATTTACCTACCTTATAGTCTTGCTGTGTGTACTGATTGCAAGTGTGCATGGCCCAGGATGATGAAACAGTTATCGGTATGAAAATACTATTACTACTAAATGATCCATTCTCTCTCTCACTTTTTGTTTGGAAATGGCTGTCTCTTATTTTTCTTTACATCTTTCAGGCAGTACAAATCTTAATAAGGAAATGACTGACATTAATAAGGCAGTAACGTGTTTTTGGAGCTGTCAGTTGCAGATGCTAGGAATAACTAAGACACAGGTAATGGACAATTAAAAGAAAGATATTCACATGGCAAGGCTTATTTTTGTCCACATATTTCTCATTAAGAAATATATTCTTGAGTGCAAGAACTGTCTCCAAATAGTTGATAGGGAAAAGAAGGCCTAATACCAAAGGAATATCTGATACATCCACAAATAATACAAACCTTTCTTTTTTTTAATCCAGAGGCCATATGGATGCAATATATTGTCAGTAAATCAATAAGTAAATAAGATCCTTTAGGAAGAAGTACATCTAGGCTACACAGAAAACTTGATTTTAAAATCAGCTACCACTTTATACTCACTAATAAGCAGAACTTCACAAGCAAATTTACTTGAGGACAAAAATAACAGCTCAGTGAGATGGTATGAGGGACCAGTTGGCTACCTTGTCACCATTACTGCCTTGTACAGAGTTAAAGATGGGCCTGTGCACTTTGCTGAATAGAGACAGGCTTTAACTGCCTTGCTGAACTAGGACTTCAATTATTTGTGGACATTTAAAAAGTTATTATCTAATTCATTATGCAGAGAGACAGTTGTGAGCACAGTAAATTAGCTGGATGATAGGTGGACTGTACATGCTCTGAATTAAAGTAATCACAGTTTTATTTTCTCCAACAGGGATTTGTTCAGTCAAAGCACAAATAAATGATGTAAACATGGGTAAGCAAATACTTATTGCAATATCGCTTCAGTTCTGGGGATGTTTTGCATTCATGTGTGTTTGAAGCCTGACTGCTTCAGACCTCAAGAGTCTGCAAGAAGGAAACACCACAGCTGGCAGGAACAGGGAAGCAAAGGCTAAAGGACCTCTGTTCTGTCCAAATACCTACAGCAGTCCAGGCTGAAATGCAAAGGTGAAAGGCTGGGCAAAGCCAGTGAGACACTCNTTTTTTCCAGACACTCAAAGCTTTGGAGACTCTATGGAGCCCATAATTCCATAAAATCTTTGCTTTCTTGTATTTCCTCTGGTCTTTGAAGTCTGTAGGACACTACCAAACTCTTGAATCTCTCTCTCTTTTTTTTTTCTCAAACCTTCAGTAAATTTAAATTTGATCACAAAATTAATTTTTCTGAGATCTCTTCTAAATAGCCATTGCCCTGATCTATAGACCCTGTTGGCCAAATTTCCTCTCACTCTTCCCAGTTGTAACCTCAGAATTGCTGTGTGTGTGTTTTGCCGTGAAGCACTGAAATCACTCGTCTCTGTAAACCAGATTTGGCTTACATGTCCTCGTTCTGGAAACCTTGGGAGTGCACTCTGCCAGTGCATTACGGCGTAGCACAGATCTCGATGGTTTGAGAACAGCTGTGTGTGGTTTTCCTTACCCTTTTGACATTTTATTTTAATTTAATTATGTGGATAAAAACCTTCCTCTTGGGAATTTGGCACTGGGAATGGGTACATTTATCTAAGAGAGAAAGCATGTAACTGTTACAGGCATTCAAACACAGATTTTTTTCTGAGCTCTCTCTTAAATGTTAGCCTCTCCTATTTCTAACCTGTTTTTTAGGATGAAAATGGTAGTGTAAGCACATTGAAACTATCTTCAGTTTAACATACTGCTGTTTGACTGCTGCTGATACTTACCTCCTCTCACAGGACTTTTAGGGTAAGACCTATTTCACCTGCTGTCAGCCAATATTAAATATGTAGTTTCAGTTAGGTATTTCAGTTACTTCTGCAGTCAACAGAGAAAGGTGGGTACCTCCAGAGATGATTTATCCTCTCCTAAGACAGCTGTCTGCAAGACATGGAATGAATTCGCCCCTGAAGGTGTGCTCCAGTTGAGCTCTATACAGTTATATTCATTTTTGCTTGCAACCCGCCACCACAGCCACCATCACCCCATTCTTGATGTCCATGAGGTTAGATCAAATGCAACTCAATGACTGACAGTCATGACACTGAGAACTTAACTGCCTGCACTTGGTAGATGCTCCTTTCTTTTCAGCAATTGGTGAGCCACATGGCGATCAGTCATAGTCTCTGATGACCAGCTGGCAAAGACATTTTCCCCAGATGACATGCTTTACATTACTGGAAAAGTTACTCGGTTGCATCACTTCTTTTACAAAATACTGACTTTTAAGAGCTAGTTATCTCTTTGGCATTTAAAAAGACGAGTGCTACTTGTCCTGTTTCACTGTTATGCCGAGTTCTCCAGCTTCATTAAGTGTGGCTGCTCAGTGATGCATTGAATCATTGGTTTATTGCTGTATCTTTCAAAATAAATGATGGTCCAATTAATTTTCAAACTTCTTTTGTGTTGGAGCTTTTGCTGTTCTTTGCTGTCACTTGGCAGAGGACATTACGATGCCATTTGGTGCGTGCATGGTAAGCATGGGGTTATTCAGTCCCTTCTGCTTCTGATAAGAACGAATAACATTGAGGGATTTCATTGAGAAATGCAGTGGTGGGTTGCCTGAGCTGAGAGCTTGATAAGTGATAGCAATTTTGCCCATAAAAATGATAGAATCATAGAATCATTAAAGTTGGAAAAGACCTGTAGGATCATCAAGCTCAGACACCAAGAGCTTTAGAATCAGGGCATGAAAATTAAGCTTTTAAACGTGTATCTAGATTCCAGTAGAAGGCAGCTGACTTCTTGTGCAACATGAACTTGCAGGGTTTTCAATCACCACAGTGCAGGTATTAGAGGAGTGAAATCAATGTATACGAACTGCTGTAAAATCTAATATTGTCCCATAAATCCATGAAGAAAAAAGCTAACATTTCTCAGCTGTTGACATGGTCATATAGACTGGTAATTAAATGATGGGGAAAAAATAGAAATTAACGTAAAGTCTGGAAATACTGCAAGGAGGAATGTATAATGGGTGCTACTTTGATAAATGTTGTTGGATGCAATGTTATTTAGTGTATTATACTATGATGAAATACCTTAAGAGAAAAGATACTAAGTGCACTAATTAATTGTGATGATGACACTAAGTTGGAAGATGCCAAGTAACTGCATGAAAACAATATAAAGATACTTAGAGAATTTAGTAAAAAAAAAAAATCATAGAAAATTGTACGGAAACACATGAGAAAAATATAATCTGAAACAAGTATTTTAAGGGATGGAAACATTTTAGGACTTAGAAATAAGGAATAATATGGGAAGTGCTTTTTACATAATCACTTTGGGGAAAAAAGGGAAATTTGTCACTTCACACTCAGAAGTATCCCATTGTATGCTATGGTTTTGCTGACTTAAGCGTATTAATGTCTGAATTAATGACAACCTTTTGGGATAAGAAAAAATACTAACAAGCTGGAGGGAATGGCAGTAAAATGTTGACAG
>VZTV01093917.1:0-15046 GCA_013400875.1 Anhinga rufa
TGGAGACTGGGGTTCTGGGGGGGATCCCTGTGGGGACCCCGTGCCCTACAAGGGACTGGGGTTCTCTGGGGGGACGCCTGTGCTCTGTGGGGACCCTGTGCTCTACAAGGGACTGGGGTTCTGGGGGGGACTCCTGTGTCCCATGGGGGACCCCTGTGCCCCACTGGAGACTGGGGTTCTGGGGGGGGACACCCCTGTGCCCTGCAGGGTCCCCTCAAGCCCTGTGAGGGCCCATGGGGTGACCCCTCAGGGCAGGGTCCCCCCGATGTGGGTCAGCCCCCCATAGCTCTGGGGTGCCTGCCCCCTGGAAGAGACCCAGGGACCCGCAGCTGCTGGGCGGGCCCGGGGAAACGCGGCCGGGGCTTTTTCAGTTGGTTCTGCCTCTTTGATTTTTCAATATTTACATGTGAGTGCTAACAGGGTACGCTGGGACCCGAGAAACTTAATGTATTTGCAATACCCTCTCCTTCTGACAGAGAGGGAGCGCAGGCTACAGCCAGCTGCTCATGTATTTTTCTTAATAAACGCTTAGCAGAGCCTAAGCATGTGTAAGAGTAGATAATTCAGAGCTGCATGGGCTGGCTTCACTGTTGTCAGCAGCGCAGCAAGCTGGGAGACTTTTCCTTTAATGCCAGCGCCAGCTCTGTGTCATATTTGCTCCTTTGAACATAAACACTGGGACGGTGCACTGAAATCCCAGGGGTGGTTACTGGGAGGGTTTTACTGGGAGTCAGCAGCCTTGTAATGTGGCTTGAGGTGGCCGGTGAGTCACCTTCCTCTTCTCACTCACCTGAGCAGATCCAGGTATTAATGCCGGCTTGGCCAAAGCCGAGATCTGCGTCGTCTTTCTTGACAAAGCCGTCGTCGCTGCTTGTGAAGCCTTAATTATAACGTGGCTGTCATTAAGGTTGTGTCAAGCGCTAATGTGTTTACAGCGCGGAGGGTGATGTGCCTCCAGTCAGCAGAGTTCAGGGAGTCAGACCTGTGAGGTCGAGTGCCGCGGGTCCTCCCAGCCTGGTTTCTTTGTGTCTGGGCCAAAGGAGAATAGAGGAGGGAGGGGAAAAAAAACCCCAACTTCGATGCGCCTGGGGAAACTTTGGATATTTCCGATTGTTAGTGTTGTGCCCTCAGCCTTCGATTTCCTGCTTGAAGCCTGTTTCTTTTGTCATTGCTTAGCGGCCGTGGTGACGTGTACCTGTAAAGGGCTGGTTTTATTTGGAAGATAAATGCGTGTTGATTGAGAGGTGCACGCTAACATAATAAATTGATAAGATTTTACATTCTGTAGTTTGGGGGGGGGAGGTTGTCGGTACGCTATTCGCTTTCAGCCGCTCTGAGGCGGACGTAGTGACGCGCTTCTCGGAGCGATGGCCGTGTTTCAGGGCGAAGCTGCCTTTTGCTGAACACGCAGTTTGTATTTTGGATGCCATTTGAGCACGCCGAATGAGTTGTTGTGGAACTGTGCAGGATGCTCCTAGAAATCACACGGTTTAGAACAAAAGCGCCCGGTGCTGGCTTGCATTAAAGGCAAAGGATTCGTGCTTCCCTCGCTGCTGCGGGACTGCAGCTTCAGGGACCTGACAAAACCGAACATCTACTTATAAAATCCCATCCCTGGTGCTGGTGTCTTGTAACCTCAGGTCTGACCCTCTAACTGTAGCGCGGTGCTTGAGCATTCATTTCCCTCTAATGTGTTTCTCTCTAGCAGATTTCTGAAATCATCTCCTTCAGCTAATGCTCGTTAGTTTTGAATTTTCTCTGGAGCAAATTGCCTTTTCTCATTCTTTTTCATTGCTTCCAGTGCACCTTTGAAGGAATGAAGTGCAAATCTGATGGAGAGGCAGATTTGCATGCTGTGTTTGCTTCCTCTATTTTCATGTACCAGCAGGTGAGGAGGAAGAAGCTGCGTCTTCCAGGTGGCCTTTGCTGTCGGTTCTGTGGAGTTGGGAAGTCTGCGGCTCCAGCAATAGACAAAAGAGTATTGGTGTGCTGCAGTGCTGATAACTTTCTTTGCTGGCCCTAATGTGGTTTGGCTGTCATTGCGTGGTAATTGAGCACGTGTGATAGTGGCATGCAGATGGTGTTTTTGCAGTTTAGGCTACCTTGAGCGCTTACTCAATATGCGGTGCTTAATATTGTGGAGCTGCATTTCAGAAAGGGATAAGGTTCTGTCTGTAAGGAATGTCCTTCCTGGTGCGCTCCAGTCACGAGGAGCTCGTAGAGGTGAGTGGAAATCCCCAGACGCTCTGTAAGGTTTGGTTTGGCTCCCCGTGTGTTGATTAGGGGTTCCTTAGCTTAAGAGGCATTAAGATAACAACTGAAAAGAAGCTGGAATGAAAGGTATGAGGGTGTGGGACGGGTGCGCAAGCTGTCTGGTACCAGTTTCAGCTCTCTGAGGCTGCTTCTTTTGCACCCACTTCGAAGTCCTAGCTTCTGCGAATTTCTTTCAGGAAGCCAGATAAAAGCGCAGAAGAGAGTAGCTGAGCTGAAATACAACATTCCATGTTGTGGTTCTTTTTTTCTTCTTCTTTTTTTAATCCTTTCTGACCTGGGTTTTAAAACAAATTTTACTAATAACTTTCTATTTACAATAAGAAAAGTTTTCCTTGGCACCTGGGGCCATATGATTATGACGTAGTTGTAAGATTAAAGGCTTTGCTTTTTTTTTTTCCTACTCTGTAGGCTTATTTGGTTTTTAAGACACAAACCCCCTCTGTTGTTCTAAGTTACCCATGTCTCTCAAGAACCTGTTTGTAAAAGAAATCTCCTTGTTTCTGCAGGTGGTACAAGCTTCGCTCCAAACCAGGGAAAAAGGAAAAGGAGAGAGGGGAGATTGAAGTGGATATCCAGTTTATGAGGAGCAACATGACAGCCAGTATGTTTGATCTGTCGGTGAAGGACAAGTCTCGCTCTCCCTTTGGCAAGCTCAAAGACAAGCTCAAGGGGAAGAGGAGCAGTGGCCTTTCTGACACGGCGTCGGCGATCATTCCCAGCACGACTCACTCCCCCGCTGACAGCGAGGATGAGTCAGTTGAGAAGGAAAAGAAGAAATCAAAATTCAAAGCCCTGTTTTCCAAACCTGGCCTGCAGAAGACTTCCCTCTCCCAGTCCATGTCAGTCCTACCAACGCAGCAGCCCGTCACCGAGAGGATTCGGATTCGGCCCAGCGACTATCAGTCGCAGTGGGACGACGAGGAGTCCGACACCTCTCCAACCTCAGAAAGTGAGTATTGGCACTGACTGCACTGATGAAGCACAAAGCCTTTCTCCAAAGGCTTGCTTGCACTTTTTGTGCTTTTCAGAGTACTAATTGAATTCTTCTTATTGGATGAAGCCATAGAAAGTCACTTCTGTCCACGGTGGTGGGTGTGCATGCAGGATGTTAGACATGGCTAAATTTACCTTGGGATAGCATAGAAACTCTGGGGCTGCACGAGCAATGTCTGCACGTGTTGGTGCTGCCACTTCTCAGTAAGTGATCTGAGGTGGTTTAGGTCGTTGAATGGCACGTGCAATCCAGTATGCTGAGGGCTGGCAGCGGTAGGGGACCCGGGAGGTTTGGAAGTGGCTGGTATAGTCACACTTGGGATGTTTCTGTTGCTGAGGTCCATTGATGGCTGTGAAGCACTGAGGTTGTCAGTAGCAAGTGTCAAAGGAAAGGATTTTCTTGCATATTGAATTTCCCACCATTTATTTTTTCCAGAAGCCTTTGGAAATGCTCTGGAAGAGAAGTCCTCTCCTTCTCCTGTATTTAAATATCGTAAGCCAGCAATTTTGGACAACAGGCAACCAAACCAAGCAACCACTAGCCACACCAAGAAAGAAGGGCTCTCTTTATTCAGTGGCCTTAAATCCAAAAGTGATCCTGTTTCCAAGTCTAGTCTGTGTATCAACGGCAGTCACGTTTATATGGAAGAGAGCACAACGAAGGACAACACACCGGCCTCTTCGCCCTCTCCTCACAACTTCAGGAGGAAGCAGCTCTTTGCTTCAGAAGAGAACCTGTGTTCCCGATCTACTAAAGGACCTGAAGAGACGGGAAGAACATCTCCTAGTCATGCTTTCTCTGGGTCTGCATCCTTGGAGACCTTTAAATCTATGACTTTGCCATCATACAAGTTGCTTAGCAGTGAAGAATACATGGAAACCAGTGTTCCTCCGAGTGTCGAGGTTATTAAAGAGACTAAAAAACCTGACCACAAAAAGTCTGCCTTGCTCTCTCTGGTCACAGGGAAGAAGGAAGCAGTGAAGACCAGTGACGCTGAGAATATTCCTGACAGGACCCTGCAGGATGAGGAAAACAAAGTTCTGGAAGAGAAAAGAGAACAAGAGGGCAAACATCTTGAACTTCCAGCAGATATAAGCAGAGGGAATCCCTCAGAAGACAGTCACTGCGCAGAAGGCATCTTTGCAAATAAGCAGCCGCTCAACCCTTTCGAGGAAGAAGAGAAACCTGAAAAAGTTGCTGTGCTGGTGAAGACTAAAGCTGTCAAGCCCAGGTCGGTCCTCTTTGCTTCAGAGGTTGACATAAATAGCGATGAGCAGCGGCGGTGACAGGCTTTAACTAGGCTGCTTCCTGCCACAGAGCAGCGAGCGCTTCACAACTTGGCATCCTGCGGGCGGCAGAAGCGTGTTGCTCTGCAGGATACCTGGTGGTTTTAAACTAGCCATTGGCCCCTTTGATAACAAATAATAATTCCGAGTTCTTTCTTGGTATGGAAAAGAGAGTGATATAGGGATGTTCCTTACAAGTGATGCTGAAATAGTGGTTTTCTGAGTGCAGGCGTCTTTGCAGGTATTGTAGGGGTGATTTTTCTTGCTGGATCTTTTGCAAAAACTAACATTCTTCTGAGCTGTGTGGCTTGAACGTACCCAGGGGCTGAAATACCAGTTCTAATATCTCTACTTTTCTCTTCTGTATTTGGCTGTGGTCTTCAAAAGTGTTAATCGTGGAGCCCTGCTGCTTTTGGCATTGTTCACAGCAACATGAAGGACATTCGTGTGAATTTGTACACAAGGCTTTTTCGGAAATCCTGCTCCTTTATATATATATATATATATATTCTTTTTTTATATATATACATAAAAAAGGCATGTGTATATGTGTTTATATATATATATATGGGTGTGGCCAACTAATACGGCTATGTTTTGTGTCTGTCTCTAACTCCTTATTTTCATTGCTTCTCATGTTTAAACGTCTTGCATATAAAGTGTCTTACATACTAATAAAATTGCTTGGGGTGCAAAAGATGAGATAGAGCTTAAAAGCAGCCGCCGCAGTAACCTGTGCAAAGTCTACAGCAGAAGTGTTCTGACATAAATTGAGTTCTTTGTAAAGACACGTTTAAGTATGTAAAGTCTATCAGATAGGCTCTGAGGTCTCTTGCAAGTATAATTCATCTCCGGTGTTAGGAGTTGATGGAGTCTGGTGCTAAAGCTTGTCTGTTCCTGCCTCATGTTGCATCCGCAAGTGACATGCGAGTTTTTTGTCCCTTTTTGCAGACTGGGCGTGTCTTCAGAGGAGGAAACCAAAGCCACGCTTCCTACTCTTGCACCTGATTCCCTTCCTGCTTTTCTTTCTGTACACCGTATCAGTAGTGACAATAATCCTTTTATTTCTAAAACGGGACAAAAAGCCAAAGTGCCAGACTCTGAAAACCTTATTAGTTCTCCTGCATCTATTACTTCTCCTCCTCCTTTTGCTGCAGAGCTTTTTCATGGCAAGAATCCCTTTACTTCTGAGTGGGGCAGGGCATCCGCAGCCCTGGATCCTGAAGACATTACCCGTTTCCCTTCGTGCCATCCTCTTGCAGCCTCCGTTCCCAAGGCGCCTCTTCCTGGGCAGGTCTCTGGTAGTGTCAGTAATCCTTTTGCTTCTGAATGGGGGCAGAGCTCATGGGGCCAGGGTCCTGAGAGTTCTGATATGCAGGCTTCCCGGGGTCTCTCTTGCCCACCCGCACCTTCTCGCCCCTCTGATTGTCATTTTAATGACAATAATCCCTTTGCGTCCAACCTTGGGTGGGAACCAGATGCGCCAGGCTTCCAAGCTGTTGCTAGTTCTTCCCCTTTCTGCCTTCCTTGTGATAAAGACCGTTCCTCAGCAGAATGCCCTGCTGAGCTGAAACGTGCTGGTTGCGATACTTTAGGGAGCTGCTCAGATGGGGCTTTAACTAGGAATGTCACAGCTGAATCAAACCCACTCGGCACCCTTTCTGACAACTCTGGTCTGGCTCCAAAGCAGCAGTGCGATTCTCCCCAGCTTCAGGTTGAGACTTCTTTGAAAAGTAGTAAACTAGGCAATGGGAAATCTGTGTCCTTTCTCCTTGATGGGTCAGAGGGTGTTACATCAGATGATGAGGATTTGGGTGGGCAGGAATGTGAAAAGCAGTGCTCTGATTCCAGTGAAATGTTATTGACAGGTTCAGATGCAACAGGAGAGCTGGAAGCGGGGTGCTACCCATCCTTAAAACTCTCTAGTGACAGCACAGGTCGCATCCGACACAGCGAGACCGCTGTTCAGGGTGGTGTGGAAATAGGTGGTGTAAATACTCACCCCCACACAAAGGACAGCAAACACTTTGCATCTCTCTCAAAGCGGAGTAATAGCCCCTTGTCAGAGATCGGTGCTGAACAGCCACCTTCCCCCCGGGGTGAGCTGAATGAGAAGCAGGAGACCTTTGGTGAAAAGAGACAAGAAGAATCTGCACCCACATTCGAGCCCCAAGCAACTCCACTTGATAATAAAAATTACTCTCTTTCTCAAGCAGGATCCGCCAAACCAACCTCGGGAGCTCGCACACCACCCCCTTCGGAAGCTGATGTAGGGAGGGCTGGCAGTGAGGTGTTAGCTACCCCAAAGCCAGCACCACAGCTGTCTTTAACGCTGAAAAAGTGCCCGCTGGTTTCTCAGGCTGATGAGTTAAGTGATGATGTGTCTTCAGGCGATGGTGTGAAATCTGTGCCTGGGCTCCCATTACCTAATGATAAAGACTCAGATGCTTGTGGGTGCCTCCCCCAAAGTGGCTCACTAGAGACTATCGCTCCACCATTGACACGCAGAGATGGCAGCAGTAATAGGCATTTAAAAAATGAAGGTGACGATGATTTATTTGACTGTCTTACAAATTTAAAGTCTGCCATTCCCATTGCTGGAGACTGTGGTTCGAAACTGGCTGGTCTTCCAGTTATTCCAGAGGGAGGCTCCGATGATGAAATGCTGGGTGACTGTCAGGAGAGCTGTGGTGTCATTGCAGGTGATGACAACACTTCAGGAAAGCAGGCCCTAGATGTAATGCCTTTGCGTGAAGAACTGAAAGAGCACTCTGATAGCTCTGCTGCAGCCCCAGTAACCCCGGCCGCTCCAGGAGGAGGAGGAAGTGCTCCTGGTGTTTGTAAGCCAAGCAAACCACCTGTGCTGCCTGCCAGAGTGGATGTTCACAGTGTCAATAACCGGGTAGCTGACTCAGGCTTAGGTATGATGTTTGATTCCAGGGAGCGTGATAGTAATTTTGAGAAACAAGAACGGAAAATAAGCGCAGGTGTTGAGCGTGCAGACTGTGACTTCTTTGAGCCTTCTGTTTCATCTTCCTCCCTGTCAAGTCCTTCCCAGCCTTACTCTTCCTCTCATTTTCTCCCCTCTGACACCCCAAGTCATAGAGCAGAGTCTCCGAAAAAGCCAACAGCCGAGGGCTTCGCAGATAAAGCAGGAAAATCTGGCAAGAAGAAGCTTCTTCAGGCGTGGGTTTTACCCTCTGAAATATATCCTAACCAAACTCAGCAGAGTGGTGAAACTGTGTCTCCTAAGCACAGGTGAGAAAATACGGGAAACACCCAGAAAGTATCTCAGTGCTGATGTGAGCCTTGCTTTTTCTTCTGTGAGCGCAGATCTGTCTCTCCAGCTGCAGGAATTTACTGCGCTTTGCAGTGACATGGCATCGTACAACCTTAACTTCCTCCGGCCCATGGATTTGTCAGGGCCTGGGTCCTGTCATGCCAGCATAGGATCATTGCTGGCACCAGATGAATCAGTATAGCTATTGAAGACGCCCAGAGCATGCGAGGGGATCTGCCATTAATCACAGTGCTACCTCTTAGGAGAAATGTTAGGGAAACTTGGTCACAGTTTAAGAAAAAAGGTCATTTCATCAAATTGGGGAAATGGACTGCAATTCATCCGTTTTTCAGAAATGGGAGAATGGTCACAGGAAGCCTGATAAACTGGGATGCTTCCTTTGCTGGCTGAACTGGGCTCCTGAGCCTCAAAGTGAATCGCAGCAAGCAGTGCAGCTAAAGCCTCTCTCCCATGAATGCATGGCTGCTTTCTGGAGCTGTCTGCAGCTCCTCCTGCCTGCTGGGGTACTGTTGTCTGAGGAACAGTGCTGCTGACGTGTCAGCCCTCAGTGCTTTATCTGCAGAACTCCGTCTGGGGTCTAGGATGCTTCTGGGCCGGCATTTGCTGAGACAAGTAAAATTTTCTTCCTGTATTAAAATTGGCAATATAAATCCTGCTCGAGCAAATGAAGGTAGGACTTTTTGGCAGCTTATGGCATAAGTTCAGATTGGAAAAGGCGCAATACGTGCTTGTTCCAGGATAGTAGGAGTATTTGATATGTTGCAAGAACCACAAATATGTTCCCGTTAGGAAAGTCAGGCTCAAATACCAGTGCGTGTGAGATCAGAGTAACTACTGCTGTGTACTGCCTTCTCGTGTAGTCCGACCTGGCTTTTCTTCTGTGACATACCATTCAGGATGTATTTCCCTTGTTACTGCTTCTCTATCTCCAGTGCCTTCAGTCCATAAAGACAGTAGAAAGAGAACTGCAGTATACTTAGAAAAAGCCTATAGCTTAGATAGAAATGCCTTGTCTTCCTGAAGCTGAATCTCTTATCTTTCTGGAGATAGAGAAGGGTAGGAATTTTTTGCAATTTCTTACTATATCTGTTTTTAGTCTGAAGATCTGTGTAGTGCTGGTGTTATATGTACTGCCTAAATAACTCGGACATTAAAAACCTTTGTTAATGTTGCAGACTCCATCCTGTGAAGCCAATGAATGCCACAGCAAACAAGTCTCAAAGTAAAAACCTGAATGTCATCAGCACTATGAATGAAAACCTGCTTGAGATGAACATGAAGGTATGGAGGAAAGCGGCACTTTAGACCAAAGCCTAAGCAGTAAATTGAACAGAGTTCGTGTATTCAAGACAGTTTGCCTAGGCTCATATCTCATATATCCTGAGCAGAAAAGGAACAGTGATATTAGACCATGGCGGGCATGAGCTTTCTTTTTGTCAGTCCCCAAAGGTGGGGACAGTCTTTAAACTTGTTTTTTTCTTGCAAACCGATCTGTAATAGAATTGGTGCCTCTTGTTTGCTAAGGGGATTCTCAGCGGAGAGGCATGCAGGGTGCTGTCTGACCCCCCAGAGGTGAGCGGGGTGTGCGTGAGCCGTGAGGAGGCTGTGACAGGTCACTCACAGGCTGTGCTACCCCTGTTAGATAGTCCCGTTGGTGACGTGTGGGAGCTGCCTAACTTGGATCTGCACCAAAGATTGGAGAAATTAGTCACTGTTTATTGTCAGATGTGATTAGTCCTCAAAGCTCATTTTCACCCTGAAATAAGCATGTGGCTCTTAAAGCCGAGAAGGTGGGAAAAGTAACCTCAGGGTGGCTGTTGCCTTGTAATGTGCTGCATTAATATCCTGTGCAGACTGAGAGACCAGGCGCCTGCCATTAAAGCACAGCTGCTTCCTAAAAGCGTAGCTGTGCAGCTTGCATAATCACTCGGATATAAAGGAGCTTTTTGCATAATCTTGGCCTCAAAAGAGACCTCCAGGCTCGAGGCGTAGTTTAAAAGTCATGTTGATCAGAATGGCTAAAAGCATCTCTGGGTCAACAGGGAAAAAATCCCTGGGTACCGTTACTGCCTCTAAGGGTGTTTTGGGGAAAACGAAAAGTTGGTACCAAAATAACTGTAGTGCCTCCTTCTGGTGTAAGTGGAAAAGAAGAAAATGCGAGTTACATGATTCAAACTGACATGTTGCTGTTTTGAATGAGTTGAACAGTTGTAATTAGTATTCTGGTGTGGTGCTCTGATTCCACATAGGAAATCATGCTTGATGTAGTCACGCGAGCCTGTTGTAGGCGTACTCCTTGTGAACGAAAAGCCTGGGCTGGCATTCTGGTGTAGCGCCTGAGGAGGTAGCTGGAGGAACTGGCAGAAGCTGCTAAGTACCTGCCACATTTGCTTAAGGGTTAAAAGCAGACTTCTTGGAGAAACTGTGTTGTGATAACCACAACAAGAGGGAAATGCCAAAGGCGTAGGTGGGTGTTTCTTGCTGTTTAACCTGAATTTGGCTTTCCTAGTCTTGTATGTTTTAAACAATAGCTGTCCCCATGCTGATCTGTAAACAACTAAACAATGGTAGCTGATGGTGCATGGCTATAACTTGCATGCATCTTCGCTAAGCTGGATGGGCTGCTGCCTGGAGTCAGCATGACATTCTTTCAGGTAAATTGGAGAAGAGTTGAATTACAAGAACTGACATTATGCAAAAACTTTAGGCTAAAACCGATGGCCTGGTTACCGTCCATAATGTCTGCCTGGCTCTGAGCCTGCCTCCTGTTCTGGAGAAGACTGCCCAAGCTCTATAAATCGTGTCGCTGTGCCATAAGTAGCACACACTTACTCGTAGGCAGTTGCTCTTCTTTCCTCCAAATACTTTCAGAAAGGTATTCTGCATTCTGGCAGTGCATGAGTAGATGGTGTTTTGTATGAATTTTTCCAGGCTACGTTTGCTAATGGCCCAAAAGGTGCTTTGTAGCAGAAAGCTTGCCTGGCCTGCCAGCCTCTCCCTGTCGTTGTTAGTGCCTTGGCCATTGCGCAGCTCGGCCCTGGGCAGCCTGCTGCGCTTGATCATAAAGTGCTAATGACTGGTGTTCCGAAATGTTGTTTGGATGGAACTTATTTTTAAAAATAAGATGCGAAGCACGGTAATACTTCTGAAGAGCAGCTGTAGTTCTGCAAACGCTGTGTGTTAAGTTGTTCATTGGTGCTTTAAATCCCACAAGCCAGCTACCAGGTATCGTTCTGTTGCTATGTGGATATGCCCGTATGTCTGTAATGACCCTGCCTTTCTTCTCTCTCGAAGAAATATGATCCTTCGGATCCTGCCTATGCTTATGCTCAGCTAACACACGATGAGCTGATCCAGCTGGTCTTGAAACAGAAGGATACAATTACCAGGAAAGATCTCCAGGTGCGTGAGCTTGAAGACTACATCGATAACTTGCTTGTCAGAGTCATGGAAGAAACCCCAAACATCCTTCGTGTTTCAGTGTCTGGAAACAAAAAAGCTGGAAAGATGTAAAAGCTCTCGGGAAGTTGGTGGAACAAAGGACTGAATTCCCGCCAGTGGAGTCTGATTAATAAGGAAACGATGTGAAGTAGGTGGTACCGGTTGTGCTGCCCACAGAAAATGACCTCTTTCCTGTTTCTGCCTTGAGCAACTCTCAGTTTGATTAGTAGTTACATCAGGTCTTGTGTATGGAGTCCAGAAGTGGAGTCAACTTACCATATTTATTTTTTGTTTTCTTTCCATTATTTGGGAAGATTTGTTCAGGCGTCTAATCCAAAGGCTGATTGCGATAGGAAGGATGAAGGGGTTTTAATGTGTTGTGCTTGCCAGCAAGGCACTGATGATCCTTTATAAAGGTTTTTTTTTTTAATGATTTTGTTTCATAGCAGCTTTGATAGATCAGTTACTCTTCTTTCCATATCTTAAGTTGTAGTGCAATATAAAATCTTGTACAGTAGAGCTTGAGGATTTGATTGTTTTTAAAAAAAAGTAATTAGTAACTACACTGGAGAAGTCCAAAGATGTGCGCTTCAGGGCTGCGTGGGCTGTGTTTTAAAAGTGTTTAATGCCCTAAAAGTTGAATGCAAGTTAAACCTTAGATTGGAAAGGAAGAAGCGAAGCTTAGTTAATCTCATAAAGTACATATTGTTTCAAAGCAGTTCTCCAAGGGGAAGGTTTACAGGTTTTTTTGGTATAGGAAACATTGAGATGTCACGGTACGTTTGCCTGCCATTGGAATAGTAGTAATGAATTTGGGCCAAAGGTGCATTTTATATCAGAAGCTCTTCTCTTATGGACTTCAAATTCCTGATTTGAAGGTCGCTTAAATGAGGGTGGCAAAGGTACGCCTGGTTTCTGTTCTGTAGTCTTAAATAGGTGTGGATTTCATGGTACACGTGCTTGGCCCGTGTCTCTTGTTCTATGGGAGTTCTGTGATGATTTTTCTTTTACACCGTTGCGGTTTATTATATTTAAATACCTTGGATTTTGGAGCTGGGGCTTACCTTGGAACGACCTTCAAATGCGTCTTACAACGCATTCCTTATACAGCCAAGAGAGGATCCAAATCACCCTCCCCTGGGGTGGGAGCAGTCACAGCACTAGCACTCAAATCTGATTTGCTTTTCTTTGACTTGCTGCTCAGAATGAAAAGAAAATTTCACGTAACTGAGAAAGAGTGCTGGTTTTGCTAGACAATCGGAACCTCTCAGTTTGCTTCCTTCATGTGCGGCTGCTTTGCAGCTCGATAGAGACAGGTATGTTCTCCTCCCTGTCTCATCGGACAGCAAGTAACAGCACAGCGCTATCGAGCAGCCACCACAACAGGCTTCCCGCGCTGAAAAACTACATGTGGCTTTTTGGGTTTTTTTGAGCCCTTGTCAAAGATCAGAAAAATCAGATGCCTCTCTGCATCTCTGGGATGTATCAGGGTTGCGAGAGTCCATAAAAGCCTTAGAAGAAAGTTGAAATGCCAAAAGAGAGGGTAGCAGAGGACCAAAGCAAACGCTCCTACCTTCAGAAATTGAAAGGGTCTGTTGGGTCTCTCCTGGCTTAGGGGTGAATTTCTAACTCAATTTTTCTATAGCAAAGCACTTTATTGAGGGACTAGACTAGCTGGATCGACTATCAACCTGCTAATAGTCTGCTTACTATTTTCATAAAACACTGAAAACTACTGGAGACTTCTCAAATACTGTATTTCTGTAGTGAAGAGTAGTTTAATATATTTGCCTAGAGATGTATACATTTATTGGAAAATTCAAAAAATGCTGTTAATTACATTTTTATTACTGTAAACTGACTTACTACCAAAGTCTGGAGCTTTCCTGACAGAGCTCTCCTTCACGGGAAGCTGGAGTCGAACGAAGCCTTAAGTGTTGAGTCTTCTAAGGCTTCAGGTACTTTTATGTGAGCAGATGTCTTCAGTGAAGGGGTTATTTCTTTTCTACTGTACCCTCTTCTGTGAATGAAGGGTCTGAAACACAGAAGGTCTTAGCGGCATCTTCAGCTCTTGGCTGGTGCTTCTAATTTTGAGTGGTACTGGTTGGCCTTACTGAAAACTGCTGCTGCTTCTCGTGCCTTGAAGTAGTGAGGAAGATGAAGGATTAATTTGTTTCCTCCTTGTGCCTCAGTGGATCTCTGGAAAGAAGTGGTTGCCTATACCTCACTAATAAACTTGTCTTCTAGACATTATTCCACAGCTTTCTGATGTTCTAGGTCAGAGAGAAAAACCGGTTGTGCCTTTGAACGGTGATTAACGGTTCAAAACCCAGAAGTGGTATTATCGGTAGTCATAACTGGACGCATGGGAAGCAAGACTGGGCTCTTCCTTCTTGCTGGCCTCATTTTAAAACAATATGGGTACTACTGAGCCGCCGGCTGCTGAAGGCACCACGGTGCTGCGTGCGATGCTTTTGGAGTACGGATTTTACGCATGCGTTCCTGTTGGCAAGAACGCGCGCCGTGAAGTTACCCCACAGAAACAAAGCGGTAATACGCGCTCGTGGCCGTCTCCTTAGAGATGAAGCCTTAAAACATGTAACGTCCTCTCCTGGCAGCCTTTTTTGCCAGTTACAGCCATGTCCGTTGAGGTGGGCCCCGGGCTGTGCCCGGCTTTTGCCCCTGGGGTTGTTCTCTGCGGCGGCTGCAGGTGTCGAGCCTCCTGCCCGGGCAGCACGGCGCTGCTGCGGGGTCACGGTCCTGCACCAGCCACGCTTCGACTCCCACAGCCGTGAAAGCATCGCACAGACCTCGTACCTCCGTCTTTTATCGGCAATACTAGCTAAAGCCTTTTTCTTTGGCGTAAGGGGACTGGCATTTTATGTGTAGCAAGGTGCTTCACCTTGACTTTAAGGGCCTTAAGAATCAAATGTATTGTTTTATTATTGAAGGATCTGAATGTATTTTTCCCTGTTTATACTGTCTGCTTTTAGCCTGGTTACTTGTTTTTAAATGCCTTTTGGCTTCATGGAACACTAAAATAAAAACACCTTAAAACCAGTGTTCTGATCCCGTTGTCTTTTTTTTCTGAAAGAGCAGTTTCAAAAGGCCCTCATACCCTCCTTGTGACGAGCTCTGCTGCCCGAAACTCCTCATCCTCAAGGTATTTTTGGGCTAGTTCCATCCCTGCGAGCGCTCGGTTCAGGAGGTTCATGGTAAACATCTCGCAGGGTGGGGAAACCTGATGGACGAGCTCATCCGCGTGAGAAGAATCGAGAGTTTCTGTAAAGCACCAAAAAAAAACCCAAACTGTGAAAGGTTCTCGGCCAGGAGCCAGTGAAATCGCCCCAGCGCCGGCCCCTAATGGCAAAACGGCGATGGCCCTGAAATTGCGGGCAGCAGCCGAAGACAAGCGAAGAAATCAGTAAGAAATCAGTAAGAAATCAGCCTCCCGCTGCCTCGGGGCCATTTAGCCTGACAGCCATCTGTGCTGTAGGAGCCCTGAGTGCTGTCATCGCCCTCCTCCTCTGCTGGCGACGCAAGGCGAGCGGGGGGCTGCCCAGAGCCCCCCAGAGCAGGGGTGCTCCGGGGAGGGATGTGCCTCGGCACCCACGGCTCTAACACCCGCGGGGATGGCGGCCTGCGGCTGATGAGCCTCCCGAGGGGAAGGCGCTTATGATTTCGCCGTTCCCCGCTGGGCGAGGGAGCGCCTTGTCCCCTCGGCCCCCCCCCCACCGGGACCCCGGCCCC
>VZTV01093917.1:15445-28070 GCA_013400875.1 Anhinga rufa
GGGCCGGCAGCGCTGCTCTGCCAGGTTTCGCTGGCGGTGAGCTGCTCTTCGGCATTTAACTCTCGTAAGCGGAGCGGAGTAGCCCCCAGCCCGTCTGCTCGTCCGGTTTTTGGGGGAGGCGATGGCGCCAAGGGGTCCTGCTCCTCACTGTTACCTAACCTGTGCTGCCAGCTCTTGTTCTGGGGCCTCAAAGACCTGCCCGTGCCCATAATTGAAATCCAGGACCGCGGGCACCTGGTTGCTGGGCACTTGGTGTCCGAGATCTAAATGACACCGTCCCCCAGAATCACCGTGAGACCGTCGCGCCTAACACTGCCTGTTCTTTCAGAGGTGGCGTATTCCCAGAGCACTGGCCAGAAAGAGCAGCTGAGCCGCTGCCTGCAGCGAGGTAAGAGCGTGCCGTTCGGTTTCCTGCACACCCTGCTTCTCTCTGGCCGCTACTCCAGTTTGTTTAACATCCTTCTAATGCTCTCTGAAATGCTAAAACCCTTCGGAGCTGGCAGTAAAGCCTGAAGAAGGCGGTTATTCCTGCGTCCAGCCGGTGCCTGCCTTCAGCAAACCGCCTCACCTGCACTAAGGGCCTCGGGAGATCTTTGCACGCTGCCTGCAGGGCTGCAGGACCCGGGCTGCGCTCGCGCCTTTGCCGGGGGCTGGGTGATTGCTGGCTGCAGTGTGATATGGAGGAGAGGTGCGTATCAGAAGCTGCTTGAGCTGGTCTTTAGAGGCGGCGTCTTCTCACAGGGATCAGGCGGGTCCAGGATCTCTGTAAAGTCCTCCAGCTCCCGACGGTGTTCGAGGAAACGGCAGTGTCATACTTCCAGAGAGCTCTGCAGCACCCCTCCTTCCACCTGGTCAGTCTGGAGAAGAAGGAGCTCCTGGGGGGCTGCTGCGTCTTCGTGACTTGTCGACAGCGGAACTGGCCCCTGACGATGGGGACGATCTGCTCCCTCCTTTACGCGAAGCAGGAGCTGTTTGCCAGCGTCTACCTGAGCCTTCAGAAAGAGCTCGGGCTCTCAGTGCCGGCCCTGAGCCTGGGGGATCTGGTGAAGACGCACCTGAACAGGTAATGAGGCCCTTTCCAGCCATTTCAGAGTCCTGAGTTGGACACCATGGTGGAAAAGTTTCTGAAGCGCAGCCGTGGCCAGGACAGAAGTCCACGAGCACACACAGGGTGACCTGTGCTGTACACAGGTGTGTTGTCGCTGAGCGCTCTGAGGCGAAACCAGATCATCTGGAAACGTCTTCCCTCGGGCGGTTCGCAGCCCTGTGTGCTAAGCGGGGGCGTTTTTACCAAGAGCCCATTAGGCTGACCGGCAGTACTGGTGCAGCAGCATCTAAAATTTGTGATCTGGGAGTGCAACTCTGTTGTCTCTTGAATGACAAACTCCATCAAGTTCTTGCTCCAGCCAGCGATCGTAGTACAACGGAGTAGCCCAGAGGTGGATGTGAGCAGCTGAAGGAGCAGGACTGGTGTTTGCTGATGGGCTGGGGGCGATGGCCCATGTGTGTGCTGGCTTTTTTACAGACTGTGATGGCTTTTTTGCCTCCCTTGTCACAGTCTGGGCTGTGATTCTTCTCTTCCTGCCCCTTTTTCCTCAGTTTGGAGAGCGGGCAGTGCAGCACTTAGCTAGGTAACATGAGCAGAAGCCCATTTCAGGAGGAGGGTGTGCTTGTCCTAAAAGACCTTAAGCCTCCACGTTGAGCTGCATTGCTGAGGCGCTGCATGGTGAGGCTTCCCTGTGCCCCGCTGCTAACGATGGGCTCTTTGCTCTTGCAGTTTTCGGCTATTCCAGCACGCGGCCGACATCCCTGCCCCGTTTGTGGAGGACAAGGAGAAGATGGTCGCCCGAACGATGCAGATTGTGGAGCTGGCCAGCGAGACGTGGCTGGTCACCGGCCGTCACCCTGTTCCCATCGTCACAGCCGCGGCATTCCTGTCGTGGCAGTCGCTGCAGCCTGCTGCCCGCCTCACCTGCACTTTCGCACGGTTCTGCAAGCTGGCGGGTGTTGATCTGCCGCCGCCGGCGCACCTGAGGCTGAAGGAGCTTCTCGAGATCCTCCTGAGAATGGCTTCCCAGCTCGCTTGGCTAAGGGTGTTTAACATGGACAAGAAAACAGTGGTCAAGCACATCGGGGACCTGCTGCAACACCGAATTTTCCTGCTGAAAAACGCCTTCTGCCTGGAGGACGGGGAGGAGCAGCATGCTGCGGCCCTCAGCGAGGGCTCCCCTGGCTCTCCTCCAGCGGCAGGAGGGGCAGCGCAGGAGGAAGGCTGTCCCTCGGAAGGGAAACGCCAGCGGGAGGGCGGCCCAAGGCCCTTGCTGCCGCCCTGCCTTATCAATCCGAGGAAGAGACTGCGGACGGCAGCCCCGAGCGCTTCGGACTCTGCCATCACCGGCGACGAGCCCATCTCCGACAGTGAAATCGAGCAGTACCTGCGGGGCCCGGAGGAGATCCGGGCCTTCAGGAAGGCCAAGGCCTGGCCATGAAGATGGTTGTCTGTGGCACGGTCCAGAGGACGGTGCTGCCAGAGACGCTGGGGCAGCAGGGACCGTGGGACCAAAAGTGTGAGACCTGACGGTGACGGAGCCATCGTGCGCTGCAGGGAGTCGCCACGGCAGCGGGGTTCCGAGGAGGGAGTGGGCTATGTCCTCTTTCATGCTCTGGACCAAAATGGGGCTTTTTATGGAGTGACGGCTTTGGGTCATGTTACGTTTCTGTTAGCAATAAATAAAAGCACAGGTGCCAGGGCTGGTTTCTGGATTCTCTGTCTTTGCAGCCTCTGGTAAAAGGTGTTTTGGTGAGTCCCAGTCCTGCAGGGCAGCCTCACGAGTGAGCCTGGAGACGGGGGTGATGCCCAGGGGAAGGTCTCCGGCACCTTCACTGGTGCTGGTTGTCTGTAGCGCTGCTCCGGCTTTTCTACAGATGGTTTCAGCACCTCCTGCTTCACCTCCTTTGACAGAAAAGAGGGTCAAGGAGACACTTTAACTTGCTGAGAGAAGACTGCCCCATCCTTGGTTAAATAAGGGATGTGAAGCTGCCGGAAATCTGCGGCAAAGGTGCAGCTTTGGGTTGTGTGCGCCTAGTGCTGCTGGCTGTTCGCGGCAGCCTGCTGCTCACTCAATAAAACAGTGCCCTCTCCGTGCCTGGCGGACTGCTGTATTTGAACGCGAAGACTGAGAGAAATAACAGTAGGTGTTGGCAGATTGGCAAATCTTTAATATATTAAACAAAACATATCTGCTAGAAACATTCTATTTATATAAAAATGCAAAAAGACCCCTTTAAAGACATTTCTTTGGCATACTTTTCCCTCCCTCCCCACGTATATTGCAAGAAGCTCTCTGTTGATATGTCATTTGCTTGTAATGTAAACAGACAAAAAAAAAAGTGTAATTAATAATACAAAGCTTTTTATATAATACTGTCACAGTGCAGCAAGCATATATAACAACTCAGCATCAGCAAGACCGTGGAGGCTGCGGTATCGACGATAAGGATTTAAATTGTGTTAAATATCAGGTGTAATGAGACGTGGTTTAAGCCGTCGGTTGGCCAGAGAAGTTGAGGCAGGTGGGGGGTGGCAGAGCTGCGTTAAGCCCAGGGGTGCCCCAGCCCTGTGGGGTGAGGGTTCCCCGAGAGTTCCCGAAGGTCAGACAAATTGGCCACTAAGTGCTTTTTCCTCCTCTTGTGGCTCCCCCTCCCCGCCGGCCCTGGCCTGGTCCTCGGACCCCTCGGGAGGTAGCTAAACAGTGAAACCCATTTGTACGCAGGAGCAAACTGAGGCGGGGGGAGGCTGGAATGGGCAGAGCAGGCACCAGGCTCCCATCCCACCTCCTCTGCATCGCTCTTACGGCTGCGGTCGGCGTCAGCCGGGCTCAGTGCTGGACGAGGGGTGAAATACAGCCCCGGTCCGGCGTGGGCAGGGGCAGGCAGCACTGGACAGGCATGGGGTGCTCCCTGCCTGGCTGCGGGGTAAGCAACCTCCTCTTGCTTTAGGAAACCTTCAAGACGTGGCAGGGGAAGGCTCCCAGAGCCTGCTGCTGCCTGCAGTGTGGCCTTTTAATCTGCATGCTAGAAAAAAAAGGGGGGACTTGTTTTTAAATGGGGAAAAAAAAAATAAGTGCTTATCCAAGTTCCAGCCCTTTGAATACATCCTGTGACCTGCCCAAGGAAGGTCCCCGATGAACCGGCATCATTCTCCCACTGTCCCAGGAATGGCCCCGGCCCTTTCCTCTCGGCTTACACGAGTGCAAGGCTGGTAGCTGGGGGGGGTTCCTCTGCCTTCCTAAGAATTTTCTGAGTGTGCACCCCTGGGTTAAGGACAAGGACCTGCTTTGGGTCTCTGCCCACAGCTCGGCTCTTTGGTGCTTTGGCAGAGAGGGTCAGTCTCAGCTCCGGCAGCGGCGTGGCTCTGCCAGCCCACCCCATTGCATAGCTTACGCCTTCTGGCTGTGATTTTAGTGTCTGGCATTAACACAGAGCAGACAATCGCCTCGCCTTGGAGCTGAGGCTCCTCTTACCTTGTGCTTGCTTTGCAATATGGCTTTTACTTTGGCAGCCGCGTAACCCACAGGGCTGAACGCTGGCGTCTAACACAGGCGGGTAAAAACTTTTGCATGTAAAAACATTTCAGATGGAGAAGCTGCTCTCTGACTCTCTTAAAAGCAGCTTGCTCAGGCTGGGGTCGCACAGGCGTCGGTGCTACGGTGCCTGTACATAAAGGGCACTCGGTGTGGTTCCCCTCGGCGGGAATATTGCAGTCGCGGCACAAGCGGGCTATTGCCAAAGTGCCCGGGGGCATGCCCGCTCCCGGAGAACACTGGTCGGTAACGAGGCACTCGCATCACTTACTGATCTGTCTATACATATATACATTCAATAATATAGCTTTGAAAAATAGACATTTGTTTCCTCTGTATATTATAAAATAGCATTTAGGATCAGTCTTAAGTGACATGCAGGAGTGATTAAAGTACGGCTGCAATTCAGGCTGCTGAAGAGCAAGAAGTGCCTTTCACCTCGAGACCCCGGCGCCGCTGCAGGAAGCTTTGAGCCTCCACGGGGGGACGGGTCGGGCTCGGCATCGCCCTCCACCCGGGGCTAGCCGGAGCCCCCGGCCGCGCCGCCCGTCCCCACTAGTGCACGTGGCGATTCCCGCAGCGTTGCCTCCTCGCAGACGCCCCGAGCGGCTCTGGCTGCGGCTCCCGGAGGAGAACGCTGCGGCCGTATGGTCCTTCTCCACCTTTACACGGTGGTTTCACTCTTCCAGAGGCCGGTCTTCATCCCAGCCACGCTGTCGGCACTGGCCAGGTTGATGTCGTACTTGCTGCCCTTGAGGCCGCCGTTGTGGCTGCCCACGTTGAGCGGGTAGGACCGGCGCTTCGCCTCCTTCTCGGCGGCGTTGGCTTGCCGCAGGTTGTCCCTGCTGGCGCTCCTCCGGCGAGCCTCGGCGAAGTCGGGTGCTCGCCGGCTGCCGTCGCTGCCTTCCGAGTGGCTGGGTGCCGTCTCCCCGTCCTGGGGGGCCCGCGGCCCCGCACGGCCGCTGCAGACGGGGCTGTTCCTGCCGCTGTGGTAGCTCTCGGAGTGGCTGTTGTGGAGGCTCCCGCTCTCGCTGGACGGATGCTCCGAGGAGGCGCCCCGCAGCATTTTCAAGCGGTGGTGCTTCCCATCCCGGCACTGCTTAGTTCTGCCCCGGTGGTTTCTGCGGCTGTGGAGGTTGCTGGTGTGCCTGCCAGTGCTGGCGGTCTTGCCATCGGCCGGGTCCGGCTCCAGGCAGGCGGCCGGGCGGGCGTCCACCTGGCTCTGGGCTACCTGCAGGTTGGTGAGCTTGCAGCGGCCCCCAGCCGAGCCGGCGCTGCTGGGCGAGGAGGAGGAAGAGGCACCAGAGCGAGCCACCTCCGGGTCACAGCCGATGAAGACCTGTGAGCCGTCCTCCGGCACCAGCCCGGGATGGACGTACGCCTGCATGGGCAACGCGTTCCTGTAGGAGGGGCAGCAGGAGAACCAGGAGTTGAGGACGTCCCGGCGCCGGACGCAGTGGTGGATGAAGATGAAGAGTCCCAGCGCCACAGCGGTGATGCCATAGAGGCAGCTGAAGACGATGTTCAGGTACCAGCGCTGGGACACGGCCATGGCCCCGAATGTCCACAGGGCGACGTACAAGGCGTGGGTGGTCACCAGTGCCCAGAATTGCACCTGCAGAGAGTAGACACCGTCCGCCTCGGGGCAGGGTGGCCCCGAGTTCAGCGTGACCGAGATGGACCCGGAGTCTGTCAGGAGGTCGCCGGCACCCCCCAGCCGCGGCGGCGGCTCCAGCGGCTCGGGGACATCTTTCTGGTGTGACAGTCGGCACTGGAGGCTGAGCCCAGCACAGAGGAAGTAAATCCAGGTGACGAGCAAGATGAAAGCCACGGGGACGTAGAAAGCCCCCAGGCTGGGCCGCCACACCAGCCAGCAGCTGTACAGGAGGAAAGGGGCTTTGATGAGCAGACCTGGATGCTTGCACAGCCAGCAGCCGTGTGTCATGGTACCGGGATGCTCGGCACCCCTGCCCCGATGGCACGAGCTCTGCAGAGGCGTGCTGGCTACCTGGCTGGTTTTTCCCCACTATATGGAGAGCTCTTGGGAGAAATCTCACTGGCCTTTCCCAAACTCGCCTGGATTTCTGGTGCTGCCAGTTCCCCTGCCCCGGCAGATGGAGGCCACCCATTTGGGGAGGAAGGCATGGTCGAGGAGGGACACTTACTAGGGGTTGTTGTCATGGTAGTTGTGGATGTTGACGGCTGCCGTGATCCCACAGATGATGAGGGGGATCCCACCGGCGATCAGGTAGAACCTGCATGGGGGGGACGGTGTCACCGCACACCCGGAGCGAGCCCTCGGGAGAGCACGGCACAGCTGCGGATGGGATAGGCTTGTACGGTAGAGCAAGTCCTGCCCCAGCCTCTGGATGTGGGGCAGGGGAAGCTCCCGCGGCTCTCTGCTCCCCTGTGGGGCCGGGGCGAGGGGAAGGGGTGGTCGTACCGTAGCATGGGCCTGGGGGCCGGCTGGGATGCGTCCCCGTCTGGCTGCCGCGGAGCCTTCCAGGTCGCCTCCTTGTAGAGCACTCTGGCTTTCACGGCCATCCACAGCAGGGTGGAGAGGGAGGAGTAGTGCAAGATGATGCCGACCTGCGGGAGAGAAGCGATGGTCGGGAAGCAGGGTGCTGCAGACATGGCTGTGTCCCCGCCGGTCACCGTCCTGCGGGTCTCGGCAGGGCGAAACCTTGCTGTGCTGGGCTCTGCAAATTGCAGAGCAGCCCCGGGCAGCGGCAGCGCACCGTGGCTGTCCCCTCGCCCCTGGTACCTACCGCTTGGCAGACGATCAGGTAGCCGGTGAGGGTGATGCCTCCCGCGAAGACGGCGGCCGTCATGGCGATGTGGAAGCAGAGGTTAAGCAACATGTGCCAGCCCTTCCGCGGGATGAGAATGGTGCTGGAAGAGAGGCCCGATGGGCACCGGTGAGCTCCTGCCCGGCCCCGAGCAGGACGGCTATTTGCGGTACGTGAGAGAGCCCTTTCCTGCAGCACAGCTCCTGCCTGCACAAATCCTGCCTCGGCCGCCTGGAGGGATGCTCCACACAGGCCCTGGCCAGGCAACGGAGCGCGGCTAACGAACAACCCGTGCACATACATGCATGCGTGTGGGCGAAGGTCTTCGCATAGCTGCTGGCCACGTGTCCACCACGGGGCTGTCAGCAGGGAGCCACCGGGGCTGGGACGCGGAGAAGGGGGCGGCAGGAGCCGGGCTGGAGGCAAGGGATGCTCGTCTAGTGCCCCTGGCTCTGGGTTGCCCCTGCCTTTGGCTGGGCAGCAGTCACGGTTCCACCGTGAGATGTGGGCTGATAGCGCTGCCAGGCTTTGCTGGTGTTTGCTTCACTTGCAGCAACAGGAATGGCTTGGCCGTATATTTATCTAAATAAGTACTTGTTCGGTGTCAAATATAATAATTATTATTGGGCTCTTCCAACGTGGTAGTAGTTAAGATGTGGACAGATATTGTTCCTTAGCTTTAACTGTTAATACTGGTTTCACTTACCACAAATTGAATGGTTTGGCCGTATGTGTACCTCATTAAGTACTGTTCAGCATTTGATACAATAATTACTGCTGGGTTCTTCCAAATAGGTGATAGCTAGATACCGACTGATAGCGTTGCTTGACTTTTTGATACTGTTTGTTTCACATACAGTAAGGGGAACGGTTTGGCCTTATGTGCGCCTCACTAAGTGCTTGTTAAGGGTTAAATATAATACTTATTGTTGGGTTATTTCTGAGAAACAGATAATAGATGTGGGCTAATAATGCTGCTCGACTTTGTGTTTGTTTCACTTATAGTGAGAGGAATGTTTTGGCCTTACATGTATCTCATTAAGGGCTTGTTAAGTGTTAGATATCATCGTACTTGTTGAGTTCTTCCATCAGGATAATAGATGTGGACCGAGAGCATTGCTCGGCTTCATTAGTGTTTGTTTCACTTATAGCAGGAGGCTCTTACTTTGGCCTTAGGTGCATCTCATTAAGTGTTAGAGATAACTATTTCTGTGTTCTTTTTGCTTTAAAGAAGGCAAGTGACCTTCTGAGGTGGTCTCGCTCCGGCTCGTGCGGTGCCTGTTGCCCTGAGCTCCGCTGCATCCTTCTCGGGGGCTCGGTGTTAGTTGTGGGACAGTGAGGGGCTCCTGCTGCGCCTGGGGCTCTGAGCAGGACCCGCTGCTGAGCACTGCTCGCTGCTGCCTTGCAGGGGTGATGGAGGAGCGGTGGAGAGCCCTTGGCCCCGGGAGGAGCCCAGCACCAGCCTGGGATGAGGCTCTGGCTGGCCCTGCTCCTGCCTTTGCTAATTGCCCTGTTCTCTCCCTCCCAGTCGCTCGACGGACACTGCTTTTGTAGAAGGAAGGCCCTCCTGCTCCTGTCCAGCCACCACTCCGCTGCCCGCTGCCCCACTGTCCCCTCACCTGAGGGCCTCGCTGGCCCCAGCTACGGGGGGACCCCATTGCTGAGCCCCAGCTGCTCACCATTTCTGACCCAGCGAGGCCTCAGGGGGTCTTCACACCCATCCTCAAAGTCCCACTCGCCTCCTCCATGCCTCACATTGCAGGACAAGACATAACCAACCAGCCCAAGGCTCCCATCACGATAAAGGCAGGACACATCCAGCCATGGCCCCAAAATGGGCTCCTGTGGCAGCACCACTTGCCCGGCAGCACTTTCCTGGAGGGCTATCTCCCGAAAGCCCACGTCCTAAAGTGCCATGTCCTAGAGGGCCGTCTCCTGAAAGACGATCTCCTGGAGGGCCATCCCCTGGATGGTCATCTCCTGGACAGCCATGCCCGCACACCTTCCTCCTGGCCATCGGCAGTGCCTGGGGAGCTCCACAGAGACATCCACCCAAGCACAGCCCTCCAACCACCACCACGGCCAAGGCCGGCGCCAAGACGCTCACTCACCCGTGGTTGACGATGTAGGTGATGATGGTGGTGAAGAGGCAGAGCAGCAGCACGGCCGTGCAGGTGTACATGGCTGGGTGCAGCACCTCCACGGCGCCTCGCGCCTCGCTGGGGAAACCGCTCAGCTCCTGCACAGCACAGCGCAGCCCATCAGACCCTGTGCCACCCCTCCCCATTCCCCCGTCCCACCCCACCGCCCCCCTGCAGCCCCCAGGCTCCGCAAGCCCCAAGCAAGGCTCCCAACCCCACGTGCACCTACCATGAGCACAGCCACGTTGCTGAGGTGCCGGCAGTGCAGGGAGGTGACGTTGGGCTCCCGGGCGGCCAGCTGGCAGCCCTCGGCGCTCCAGCCCCCCATGCCCCCCAGCACCTCGAAGTTCCAGTACGCGGCCACGGGGTCTGCACCCTCCCCAGGGTGCCGCAGCGACACAGTCACTGGCTCTGACAGGTTTCCCACTCCGCAGCCATCTGCAGCAACAGAGAAAGGTGGTGAGCAGGGAAAGAGCCACCCTCTGCCTGCACCCCTGAAGGTGGCTAGGCACGGGGGACGCCCCCGCTACATCCCATAGGCACGTTGCCACCTCCCCATGAGCCCCAGGGATGGCAAGAGCACCAGGACACAGCCCAAGGAGCCCCACGGAGCTCCATCCCCCAAGAACAGCCCTGCATAGGGCACCCCAAGCCCCCCACCAACAGGCAGCCCTTACAGGTCCCGGCGTAGATGACTGGCGTGGCCACGCTGCGGCGCTTGCCATCGTCGGCCAGGCGGGAGGAGTTGCCCGTGCTGCAGAAGAGCTTGCCGTTGCGGAAGACCAGCAGCTGGAGCTTGCAGTCGGCCAGCGGTGTGGCCGGGATGGGGCTGGCAAAGAGGCTGGGCGGCAGCTGGATGGAGGCCAGGGCGATGCTGTTCTGCGGGCACACGGTCGCCGGTGAGCAGGGGCCGCCCCCCCAGCTCCCCCCCATCCCCTGGCTTACCCATACCTTGATGTGGAAACTGGTCAGGGAGACGTTGGGGCGTCCCGTGGTGCAGCGCAGCCTCAGGTGCTGGTCGGGCATGGGCTCGGCCCCCCGCTCGGCCGGAGCGGGACGCCCAGCCGGACCCCCATCCCGCCGCTGGAAAGCCACGCAGCTCAGCCCCACGTAGCTCTCGGGCTTCACCACGTATGCCTCGAAGGCGATGTTGCGCGAGTTCTGCCAGGCACAGTGCCACGGGGCGGCCATCAGCCCCAGCATGGCCAGAGACCCCCAGCACGGGCAGAGACACCCCCTGGCATGGGCAGAGACCCCACACCAGCAGCCCAACCACCTCCTCCTCCTCCCTCGGCTCCCCATCTCCAGGCAGCCCCCACCTTGCCCCCCACTCACCACCGCCATGTGCTGGGAGTTGCTGCTGAGCGTGTGGGCGGCGATCTTCTCCAGGGAGCGGACGATGCTGGTGCAAGCCTTTTCCTCCTTCTGCGACATCCACAGGATGTGGTCGTCCACCAGCATGATGTTGCTGGCCATCTCCACGATCACGTCCGTCAGCTGCGAGGACAGCAAGCGGCTCCACAAAGAGCTACTGCCATCCCCAGCAGCAAACACCCCAATTCATGCTTTTCCATCCCAGAAATAACTGGTAGGGCTGGGACAAGCAGGGGATAGGAGAAGCACTCATTACCTGCTTGATCTGGTCCACGTAGCCGATAAACTTCTCTATCATCTGGGCCACGTAGAGGACATCAACCATATCTGAGAAGTTGGCTGCCTCGGCCGTGTAGACGCGGAGCTGGTGAGCCAGGGTCAGGGCGTTGGAGGCGTTGATGGGCATCTGCAGAGCGGCACGGCCGCAGGGGAACGGTCACCGGCTGCGCCCGGCCCCCCTGGCACGGCCGAGCCCCCGCCGGCCCCCCAGCTCACCAGCACGAAGGTGTAGAGGACGCGGGTAATGTCGTTTGTGTAGAGGCAGTGGGAGTAGTCGCCCTCCTCCCAGCGCCCGGCACGGTCGCAGCGTCGCCATGCCTGCTTCTCTGCCACCGATCCCCCACCGGCCGGCCCCGCGGCGAAGGGGTACTGCAGGCAGGGCTGGTAGGCGGTGATGCCTGCCAGGGTGCGGGGCCACCTGCGGGCGCGGACACACGGTGACCGTGGGGCACTCGCCACCAACAGCCCTCTCCTGCTGCACTCCCCCAGCCTGCTCCCCCCGTGCAGACCCTGCGCCCAGCACCATGCCACGACCCGCGGGCACCGCAGCCCCCAGATCCCCCCGACAAGCCTCTGCCTCCCCTTGGCTCCGGGGGGTGCTGAGGGTGATGCTACCCCCCACCCAGTCCCGTATCCCACTCTGCCCAGCACAGCACAGAGGGACGTGGCAGGCGAGGGGGGGCACCACTAATTTAAGCCACATTGGCTGTACCAGTAATTTATATTCCGTAATGGCCCCACCGGGGTTACGACGGGCGCCTGGAGCCTTTCGTCTCGTGCCAGAGAAATTCCAACACCTCTGCTGCTGGAGCCGGGCTGTGCCGCCGGCACGGGAAGCCTTTCAAAGGCGCTCGTGCTCCTTGCGGCCGCTAATCGCTACCAGACGCCCAGTCACCTGTGGCGAGCCCCTCACCCCGGCACACACCGCTCACACTGTACGTGGCATGCACCACGTGCACCCCTTCCCACCGTGGCACCCAGCCCATGGCCATGCCACCGCCGGTCCCTACCTGAAGTCCCCGCGGTTGTTGGTGACCCGCTCAGCAGGGCAGTAGGATGCAGAGGTCTCCAGCACCACGATCTCCACCTTCTTGCTGACGTTGCCCTGGGAGGTGGAGACGGCGCATTCCCACTCGCCGTTGGCAGAGACGTGGATGTTGGAGAGGATGAGCTCGCTGCGGGCAGAGGGGACGGGTTGGCATGGCGGGTCTGCCCCGCAGCGAACCCACAGCAGCAGTCCCCCAGGCGTGGGGGCACGGGGACACACACCACGAAGCACAGGAGGTGCTCACACTTGGCATCCCACCCATGGCACTTGGTACCCGCAAACCAGCAAGCCCTGCGTCCCCATGTCCCCATCCCCATCTCTATCCCTGTCCCCATCCCTTATCCCTGTCCCCATCCCGCCCCCATTCCCATTCCCATTCCCATCCCATCTCTATCCCTGTCCCCATCCCCA
>VZTV01093917.1:31669-43231 GCA_013400875.1 Anhinga rufa
TGCACGAAGAGCTGCAAACACCCCTCCCGCAAACACCCCTCCCGCAAACACCCCTCCTGCAAACTCCCCTCCTGCAAACAGCCCTCCTGCAAACTCCCCTCCTGCAAACAGCCCTCCTGCAAAATCCCCTCCTGCAAACAGCCGTCCATACAGGCCCAGGGAGACCATCCGTGCCAGCCCTGTCCCCCGTCTGGGGCCAGCCGGAGGTCCCCAGGGACCCCCGTGTGCCGGACACCCCCCCAGCACACACCACCAGCTCAGCCCGCAGCGGTCAGGGACGCAGCAGCCAAAACACGACCGCTGCCAAAACTCAGTGCCCTTGGCTCCGGCCGGTGTGCAGCGGCGGGCTGGGGGCTGCAGGGGACCACCAGCCAGGGATGGGACCCACTGGGGGCTCACGACCAGCCCGGCGCATGGCCCGGTGGGGACCCTTCCTCGCTCAGTCGCTTCCTCCCCGCTGGCTGGGGCCCGGGGCTGCTGCTGCTGATTTACGATAAGGCTCTTCTCTCCACACCGCGGTTGTTTGCCTTCGCGTTTCCGCCGGTCCCGAGCCCCCTCCTCCCCTTGCCCCGGCGGGGTGACGTGCTGCAGGCCCCAGAGCCGGCAGCGGCACGGTGCCACACGTGCGCGAGGACCCTCCTGCCACCATGGCCGCATGGGGACCCTGCAAAGCAGCCGCCTCCTGCCCCGAGGCAGCGAGCCTCAATGTACGCAGCCAACCCTGCCACAGAGGGCCTGATCCAGCCCAGTGCGGCCGCAAGGAGCCCAGCACCCTGGGGCTGAGCCTGCAGCCACACGAGCAGCTCCCTGCACGCAGCAGCACCCGCTGCAGCCCAGTGTAGACAGACGGCTGGATGGACTCCATGCCCGTCACCGCTGTCACCCGGCCAAGCCCCCTCGCAGCCGAAGCCCCAAGGGGGGAAGCACTGGCCCCAGTGGAGAGCAGGACGTTCCCAAGCGGGGCTGTGCTAATGAGCACGGCCGTCCGGGCTGCATACCGGCCCCGCTCAGACTCATTAATCTCATTACGCCGCTACAAATCACCGGAGATGCCAAGCTGCAAGCCCAGAGGGGCGGTGGTCCATGGGGGCACCCCACCTGCCACCAACACCCCAGGAATGGCTTCCCCCTTCACTGTGGGACACTGAAGCACCCACAGCGGGCGGCCGGGGTGGGCACGGGGTCCCACAAGCCTCAGGACCAGAACTGAGGGGCCCCCGCAGCCCCCACCATGTCCCTGCCGCACCAGCACGGTCCCTCCACGGGGCACGTCTGCGCTGTGGCCCCAGACCGACCCGATGAAAATAATTACGGCTCCTGTCAAGAGCAATCAGGCGCGGTGCAGCGCGATGCTGGCCGGCCTGGGACGGGGGAGCGCTGCCCACGGCCCCCCCAGATGCACTAGCGCTCCCCCTCCAACCCGCGTGGGGTTTCGGCACGGCAGAGGTGAGCAGGAGGTGATGTGGGGCGGCTGCTCTCCCAGAGCACGGAGACTTTTAGGGGGACCCCATGCACCCCGGGGGCTGCAGAGCCGTCATCCCCCCAGGGTGCTGCTCCCCGGCTCCGCCACGGCCCTTCCTGGCGAGCGCAGCACCCGCGGCGGCCCCGGCTGCTCCCTGCCTGCGCGCACGTTAATCCCTCCCGCTAATGAGAGCTCGGTGCCAGGAGCAGGAGGGGGTGACCCCATGCCTGGAACTGCGCTGGAGAGGTCTTGGCCACTTGGGACTGGGGGGAGATGGGGTCCCCAAGGTGACCGCCGCCCGCTCACCCCTAAAACAGTCCCAAAGGGATTTCCACAGCTTTAAAATCCCAACCCAGCCCCAAGGCTGCGTACCATGCGCTGCGCGCTCCGTCATGCCGGCTCCCCATCCCGGCGCCGTGCACCCCAACCGCAGTGCCGTGCACCAGGCACCGCGGGGTGCCTGCACCTGACGCCGTGCACCCCACGCTCAGCGCAGTGCACTGGGTGCTGCCCCGGGGCTGGCACCCACTGGAGGCTGCACGTCCCAGAGCAGTGCCATGAGCGGGCACCGTGCACCCCGCAGTCCCCGTGCCCGCCGGAGCAGCCGGGCTCCGCTGCGGGCCGGGGCAGGTGCACGCCCTGTAACTCCACCAAGCTCCGCATTAATAAATGCTTCCTTGTTCGGGCTAATGAAACGCAGGCGGTGCAGGTCCCGCTGCCCCCTCTCCCGCTGCGAGCCCCCCGGCTGGCAGGGCCAGCATGCCAGGGTTGTGCCAAACCCTCGCCGGGGCTGGAAGCCTCCCCAGGCCCGCCGCTGGCCGAGCGCACCCGTGCAGCCGCAGCGCGGCACAGGCAGCGCCTGGCCCGGTGGGTCCCCAAGCCCCGGGCGTGCTGCCTGCCCCTGCCTGTGCCCTGCTGCCCTCACCTCCCTGCTGCCCCGGCTGCCCGCCCCTGCCCATCTGCACCCAGAGCGATGCTCTGCAGGGAAGCAGGGATGATCTGCACCCAGAGCGGTGCTCTGCACGGAAGCACGGGGCCAAGGGGACCCCACAGCCGCAGCCCCGGCCCCGCGCGCCGCAGAGGACGCCCAGGGCGGAGGTGGGCTGCGGTGCACGGTGCCCGCGGACGCCGGCAGCCAGCCCGCTGTCACACCGGGCGAGCGTCCCGCAGCGGGAGCCCGCCCGGCCCCGCTCGGCGCAGGAATGTGCGAGACCCTCGCGGGGCCGCGGCGGGGAACAAAACGCCCTCAGTGCGCCGGTCCCCGCTCCTGCATGCTTACAGATCAAACCCATATGGGGGCCATAAATCTCCCCTTATTACAGCTCCCTCCATAGAGATGCCTTTCATGGAGAGATAAGAAAGTTGACTTTGTTTGGGGGGACAATGTCGCTTTTCATACCGGCCCCCACAGAGCGTGCCTCCCCCCGGTGCCTCCTGCCCCAGCACGGCTTCTGGGGTCCCTGGGACACCCGCGGGTGCCGGCGGCAAACCCCGCACCCCCGTGCCGGCCCCACTGCAGCACCCAGGGGCGACTCTGGGAGCTGGACCTGCACAGTGCTGCCAGCTCACACCCTGCAGAAGCCCTGCCTGCGCCCTGCTGCCCACCCCCCCTGCCCAGACCCCCCCAGCCGCCCGCCGGGCACTCACAGCTTCTCCAGAGCCCGCAGCCCGAAGAAGGAGCCGTTCTCCAGCACCGTGATCTTGTTGTTACTCAGCAGCCTGTGGGAAGAGCAGAGGGAGAGGGGCAGCCCCGTCACTTGACTTGCCCGGCAGCCCCAGCCCTGCCCTGGTGACCCGCAGGGCCGGAGGAGGAGTGGGGAAGGCCAGACCCGCAGCGAGACGCAGCAGCCCCAGCTGTGCCATTGGGGTGGTGACGATCGTGAAGTCTCAGGGACAAGCTTGCATGGCCAGGTGGGGACATGGGAAGCAGCGGCCGTGTCGGGATGCTGTGCTGTGGTCCACATGCATGGCAGCACCGGGCTGGAGGCGCCCGGGGCTGTGCTGGCTCCTGGGGCATCGCTCCTGTACCTGGGCCTGGGTGCAAGGAGCTGCACTCATGGGCGACAAGATCCCCACCCTAGCACCTGCACTGAGAGGGCACCCTGAGGACCTGCAGCCAGGAAGGGACCCCAGAGCACCCCCAGCTTTTGCCCCCCCTCCCCAGCCTCCCCACCCTTCAGTCACAGCATCACGGGCATCCCGGGAACCTCGCGGCACTGAGATTTTATCCCAAAGTAAACAGCTTTGCTGGCCAAAGGGGCCCTTGTGGGGTGTCAGGAGAGGAAGGGAAGGCACAAGCACCCAACAGTTCAGCCAGGAGCTCATTAAAGCACGTCGGTGGCAATTAGCAGAGCCAGACCCTGGCCTGGGGATGGGAGACGGCTCTCAGGGACCAGAGGCGCTTCCCTAGCGCAGCTGGGTATCTGCGCGGGTGCTGGTGATGCTCCCGCCGGCAAACGCGATCCAAAAACGGGGCGGGGGGGCAGCTGCCAGCCGGGGCCGGGAGGGCACCCTGGAGCCCTGGCCAGGGGAGAGGTGCAGGGAAAAAAGGGCTTATTGAGCGCCGGAGCTGGGGCTGTTTACACACGGGCGGGCTCTGCAGCCGGGCTGAATGGCGGCTGTGTGCTGCAGAGCTCCATCCCCTCCGAACATCCAGCCTGCGGCAGCCGCTGCCGGCCGTGCTCGGCTCTCCCTGGCCAGGCTCCCATGCCGGGGCGGCCCAGGGAGCAGCAGGACCAGGACCCAGCTCGGGGGGCTGCGTTGCAGCAGGGGCGGCTGCCAAACCCCCAAAGGGTGGTGGGGAGGGAAGGGCTGGGGGCAGGCGGTGCAGCCCCCTGCCCTGGGCCGCATCCTGTGCTAATGAGGAGCTGCCACCGGGCACCACCGTGTCCGCAGGGCCCCGCGACCTGGCCAGCGGCGGGGAGCGGAAGCGGCCGGCAGCCCCGCCAGCCTGCAAATTGCTTCCACACGCTGGCGGCCAGAGCCGCCACGGCCAGAGCCGTGTCTCGCCCTTTCCTCCCCGCGGGGACCCTGCTTTCGCGGGGCTTGGCTCGCCCCAGCACGGCAGCAGCAAGCACTGGTGCCGGCCGGCGGCAGGCTCAGCCCCGGGACCCTGCCCAGGGTGGAGGGCAGCAGGGATGCTCCCGGAGCAGCATCGCTCCCGGGGCAGCCCCGGCTCCAGGGCACAGCAGCCCCATGGCACGCCTCGATTCCCCATCACGGTGCCGGCAGGGGCTGTTGCTCAAGGCCGTGCCGGCTCCAACGGCTCCAGAAGGTTTTAATTCCAGCAGCAGCAGATTTCACAACCCAGCAAAGCCTCCACAGGCTGCGCGCGCATGGGGGGACCTCAGGGGCTCCCCGCTGAAGCAGGGGTGAGCTGAAACCCCTGGTCTCAGGGGCTGAGCCGGGGTGCAAGCTGGACCCTGCTGAAGCAGCCCCTTGGGGCGGTGTGAGCTGCAAATGCAGAAACCAGAGGAGTGCACAAGACTCTGGTCTCAGACCTCCCATGTTCTGTCCCGCGTCCTGGCCCGGGGCGGTCCCCGGCATGGCCAAGGACACATGCAGCCTTTGGGCAGGGGGGAGCAGGGCACCCCGGGCGAGCTGGACCCGGCCGTGCCAGAGGCTCCCAGGGCATGGGCTTTGCAGGGGGCTACAACCATGGACATGCCACCAGCGCGGCAGGCGGCCGGCTGCCTGCACCGGGGGACCAGCGCACGGGAGAGCTGCGCCCAGCTGGGAACGCAGCCCCCGGCCGCCCCAGGGCCGAGCCCCGGTGCCAGGGATGCTCGCTTTGTTCACGGACCCCCGGGACCATCCACGCCTCTGCCATAAAACCAGAACTCCCCGCCTTAAAAGGCAACGCTCCCGCGGCCCCGATGGGATCAGCCTCCCCTGTGATCTGCAGCCAGGCGGCCAGGCCAGCAACCCACCCGCCGACGGCCGGGAAAGCAGCCGCAGGACGCCTTCCCCGTGGCGTGCTTCGGCCGAGGGCGAAGCCACCCCCGGAGCCCCCGGGAGGGAGCGTGGGAAGAGCCGGGACCCCAGCATGGCGCGGTGGGCACCCCGAGCCACGGGCACTGCCCACCCCTGCAATGCCCCACTGCTCGGCGCCTGGTCTGCCCTTCCTTAAGGAAAAGAGGTCCTCAACCAAAATGAGTGTTTGGCACACAAAAATCGCACTGACCGGAATGATTTCACTGCAAGTTCTCTTCCTGATAAAACTTTTTCTGGGTAGCGCTCCTGGCTCTTCTTTCCCCCATCCTGTAGAAGCCAGCAGGGTCACGCTGTTACAACTCACATCCTCAAACACGGTTTTATTTTGGTTTTGATGTTTTTGTGGATATTATGTTCCAAAACGTTTTCCTTTTTTTTTTTTTTTTCCAGGAAGTTCCCATCAGGCTCCATGGGACTTTCCAGCCCCGCGCGTCCGCAGGCGGCAGAGCCATGTGCGGGTCCCCAGCACTGTCCCCTTACAGGGGGTGAACCGAGAAACCCCAAAATACGATGGCGTAAACGTGCCCACAAGGCCACCCCGACCCAGCACATGGGGGTCGTGGGCGAGCAGCCCCCAAGCCGCACTGGGACCCTGAGCTGGGACCCAGCCCTCGGCACGTGGGACCGGGGTGGGACCCGAGCCCCTCGGCCAGATTTCAGACCCCAAGAGCTGCCCCCGCTCTCACGCCCAGCTGGGAGGAGGGATCGGCTGGGGAGGGAAACGGAAGGGAGGCTGGAAGCAAACCCCGCCGTCCCCCTGGCTTGCCGTGGGCAAGGCGGCTATTGCCACCAGTGGCCCGGGGAGCGTGCCGGGCAGGGGTTGCGGCAGCTCCCTGGCTGCTCGCCGAGGTCCGTGCGGGGCTGGGGGTGCAGAGGGGACGTGGTGCCCCCACGTCCCAGCCCAGCCATCCGTAGGACTTGGCAGGCCATGAAAGCACGGCTGTGCTCCTCAGGAGCCATCGCTCGGCTGTGCCTTGGCTCTGGCCCAGGCTGGGACTCCTCACCTCGGCAGCGCCGGTAAATGCCGTGGCCAGACGTACCCCTCAACCCGGGCTCGGAGCGATGCGCCGGCACAGTGTGGTGGCAAGGGCCGGGGAATCCCTGCACACCCTCGGCGCACGACACCCACCCACCCTTGTGCTGCTCCAGCATCCCCCTGCCCAAAACAGCACCCTCAGCCCGCCCGGCTGCCCCAAGACCCTCCAGCACCGCGGTGCGTAGGCGGGTGGGCTCCGGTCGCCTGCCGGGGACGGCCCTGCTGCAGGGACAATAATCAGCTAATTGAGCGACGGCTGGAAAAGTCTCTCCGGACAATGTGGGGATTAAGGACCAGAGCGTCGAGTCAAACGGAAACGACGGGGGGATGCGCGGGTGGGAGGGAGCCCCCCGAGGAGCATCCTCCTGTCCCGGGGGGGGTTCAGCCTTGCAAGGGGCTCAGCTTCCTCCCTCCAACCCGCCTGTGCCGGGGCTTGGACCCCGCAAGGCTGCAGGCGGGAAGATAGAGAGATCCCTTCTTCTCCTTCTTTTTTTCATCTCAAAAAGAGGAGCCAAACGCGAAAAAAACAAGATTGTTTTTTCAAGCGTGCTGGAATCCACTTGGATAAATAACGGCTCCAGAAACTGGGCTGCTGAAACAATAAACTTCCTCTGGACCCAACCAAAAAAGGATGCGGGGAGACGGTGGCTCCCCGGCCCGGGCAGGCAGGGGAAAGGCGCAGGCAGCGGCACGGAGGTTAATATGGGGGGGCGCGGTGGGGGCGGGGAGGCCGGCTCTGCTTTGCTCTCCAAGTGCATTAATTCAAAGCATATGCTCGCAGCAGATATGGCGCAGGCTGCGCCCCGAGCATAGCTCGCTGGCTTGCAGAGGGATTTTAGGAAGAGAAAAGAGGGGCTGGCGAGAGGTGCCGAGGGCTCCGGCACCGGGAAGGGCTCTGGAGGCGGCAGCGTCCCCAGGGGGACCCCGCAACTCCCAGCCCAATGGGGCTGGAGACCCCCCGACATGGCCGGGGCTGCCCCGTCCCCGCTCTGTTTGGGCGCTCGGGGACTCTTCTCCTCCCCGCGACGTGCCCCGGGCGTTGCCTCCAGCCTGGCGTCACGCCGGGCTATTTTGGATGGTGAAAATTATTGTTCCAACACTTGGCTTTTGTTAGCACAGGAAAAATAAGCCCCGGAGAGAGGGTGAAACCTCCAGAGCCAGCGCGGGGCGGCAGGGCCGGGATGCTCCAACGCGCTGGGCAGCGCCGCGACCCACAGCCCCCGGAAAAACCAAACCTGCCGGAGCTGCAGCCCAATAAATAACAAATAAAAAGCTGAAAAAGGTTTGAGAAAGAAACCATCTGCAGGGCCCAGGATAAACCGGCCTCGGAGAGGGGAGTTCAAGTAGAACTGGAAATTGGTCATAAGTCAAAGCCCTCTATTCCCTGCAGACAATCTGTAATTTCAGTGCAATCAAGCTGTGCACATAAATGAGGCCTGTGCTGGGATTCCACATCTGGAAGAGGTTTGGGCTCCCGCCCGTGTGACAGCAGGGCTGGCCACGGCCGGCGCGGCTATCTGGGTCTCGTTAGGGATACAGTGCTTTTTCCATTAGGCGATTAGCACAGGGGTCAGCTGGAGGGGGAGGGAATTAAAGCCTTGTTAATACACGTCTGCAGAGCCCCAGCACCTCGCAGCCACGCCGGAGGGATGTCCCCGAGAGGTGCCAAGTCCTCCGGCTCTGAACCATGAGAAGACCACAGTCCTGGGAGGCTGGACCACGACGGAGGGTCGGAGGGAAGCGCTGTGCCCCAGGCTGCATCGGTGCATGCTCTGCTGAGACAGCCAGGCGAGCTCTGCAGGGCTACGAGTCAAAAAGGGATGACGAGCCAACCCATTAGGGTTGCCATCCCTCCTTCCTCCCCACGACGAGCTGTGGGCAAGAATTAACCTCTAGTTATAAAACAGGGTGGGTGCCAGAGAGCACAAGCCTTGTAGTGTCTGCTGGGGCTGTACGGGGATATCACACCCCTGTGAGCATCACCCTGCGCACCGGACCTCACACATATCCCCAGGCTGGCTCCCTGCGCCTGCTCCACGATGAAGGCAGCGCTTCTGCCTGCACCAGTCCCGGCAGGCTGCTCCATACCCGCCGGCCGCAGGTCTCCCCACGGCATGAGATCCTCAGGTAGGACCGAGGACCGGCGGGACGCGGCTGGGACGGCGGTGGGTATTTAGGCAAGAACTGAAGTGCTCAATCTCCCCGTCCCGCCACCAGCCCGCAGCTCGAGGAGCGCCGCAGCCCCGGGCATTGCGCCCGCCGCCAGGACGGAGCAGGGCCACTGGTTCCCAGCACCCCCGTCCGCTCCCCGCCACCACGGCTTCCCCACATGGAGTTAATTTCTGCAGCTCCACATCTGCGGGCACTGCCTCGGCTCTGGTTTGCTCTCTCCTGAAGCAGAGATCCCTGCGAGGGGCCGAGGGAAGAGAAAAGGAGCCACAGCTCCGCTCGGGAGACAGCTCCCCGTGAGAAACGACCACGACCCCCGGGGACACCGCGGCCGAGCCCAGCGCTGGCTGCAGGGCAGGTCCCCGGGGCCGCAGGCATCCCTCGTCCCTTGTCCCCTGCTCTGCCCGTCCGCGGGCTGCGATGCCAGCGAGCATTTCTCAGGCACAGGGGGTAAATAAGCAGCAGCTGCCATGGAGGCAGCCCTGGATTCCTCAGCGCAGGCCTAATAATAAAAGCATAAATAAAGAAGCAAAGCGAGAGTGTGGGAAAAAGCCAAATGAGAGCCGGGGTGAGGGACTCGCAGGGCGGCAGACCTTCTCCGGCCACCCGACCTCCTCCAGCCGCCCGCGTGTCCCCAGCCATCGCCCGGGCGGCCGGAGCTGCGGCCGGGACAGCAGCAATCCCGCGCCGCTCGTTAGCGCTAACGCACGCCTGCTTCCAGGCCAGACCGGACGAAGACTAGAACAGGGCTCTGCTTTTAAGCGTTATTCTGCACAAAACACACCGTGCGTTTCCTGCGACTGGGGCAAAACACTGATGCTGAGCATCCCCGGGGCACGGACGGGACCTGAGCACCCCAGGGCACGCACAGGAGCCCCGCTGGGCCCCGGCTCACCCATGGAGCTCAAAATTTGGCTGTCCCCGGTGGGGTGTCCCCCGAGGCACGTGCGGCCCTTGCCACTTGCCCGGGCCCTGCTGCCTCCTCTGCTCCCTGCTCGCACCCCAGCAGCTCCAGGAGACGTTCCCGAAGCTGGAGCCTCTGGTTTTGATTGTTCCATCTGGAAAGGGTTTAGAATAAATCATGTTTACTGCGCGAGAGCAGAGCCCAGGGTCACCGCATATTTGTAGGTTTCTGCCTACGCCTGTAGGTTTCATGTCACGTTTTAGTGGGATCGTGTAATGCCCTGATGCTTCTGCACGGTCATCCCGGCCCCTCCAAGGGAGCCGGCCCCGGCACAGACGGCTCCAAACCCCCCTGTCCCACCGGGCACAGCCCACCTCGGCCGCTCGGCTGCCGTGGGGCCGCAGCGGGGCTCAACGCTGCAGCTACACTCGCTTACAGGGGAGAAAGCGCCGGAGCAGGCACCTAATCGGATGCTTCTCCCAACACCAGCTGACAAAGGACTCAAAGGTCCCCGCAGGTACTTGCAAGGGGCTGACATATAAGGAAGAGCCGTAGGAGGAAAGAAATGAAGAGCAAAGCCCGCCCAAAGGAGAGTGAGACCGGAGAGCCCAGCCTCCACCTGCCCTGCGGCCTCCCGGCGTCCCCCGGCGAGGGGAAGCTCAGGACAAACTCGGTGTTGCTGCTCCAGCATGATTTACGCTTTTATTACGACCGCTGCGCTTCAGACCCTGCTCGCGGCGCCCAGGCGTGTATCACGACGTGCTCCACGCGCGTGATGGCCGGGCAGGACGGCGGCACCGGCTGGGTCCCCTTCGCAGCTGCCCCATTCGCGCAAAGCGGGCATCGCCACCCCGACACGAAGCCTCTTTGCAGCCAGCGGCACGGCACAGGGCGACCGAGAGGTGCTTTAGAAAGAGCAGCGACGCCAGCGCGCGAGCGGCCGGGCGGCCGAGCGGGGCCAAGCACACGGGACCAGGAGGCGGCAGCCCCCAGCCCAGCCCCGCGCAGCCCCAGTCCTCCGCGGCGTCCAGCAAAACCCGCCCGAGGAGCGGCCGGCGGCGAGCCGAGGCCGTGGGCACGCTCGCGCGGGCAGGCAGACAGGCACGGCCACCCTCGTGGGACGGCGCTCGGGGCTAAAGCGACGATCCCTCCAGCAACGGCGCTGCCGGCCCTGCCCTCCAAACCAGATTTTAATTCAAACGTCTCCTCTGGAGATATAAATAAACCCTACAATCTGCTGCTGCAGCGAGCAGGCGTGCTGTGCTGGCTGCCAGCGCCGGCCGAACCCCCAGCCCTCCCCGGCACCGAGGGCACGAGAAAGCTTTTAGGGAGCAAGCGGCAGCTTTGCACAAACCCAGACCCCACTTACTGCTCCTGATTTCTTTTCAGCAAATATTTCCAGTGAGAACAGGCGCTTTCAAACAAAAACATCCTCCCCCAGCACTCAGAGAGCGAACGCCGCGGAGGGAAGCGTGGAGAAGGAGCCCGTTTCCTGGATTTCCAGCTCACGTCCACACTTTAAACTCTGCTGCCGCTGCGCCGTGGCGAGCGCGGGGTCCTTTCCGTTATTCTTTAGCCGCAACACCCCGCTCTAATGCAATTTAAACGAGGCGGTGCGGGACCCAGCGGGGCTTGTGTTGGTGCGGAGTCAATATTAAGTGAAAAAATAAGGGGAAAAAGTAACCCGTGCTGCGCTCCCGGACGCCGCGGGGCTTCGCCCCCCGTCTCCCCAGTCCCCGCGGGCACCTGCCCACCCGTGGGAGTGCGGCCCCGGGCAGCGGCCGAGGACCCGCCGGCGTGGGGCGATGCGGGGGTGATGTGATGCGGGGGGCGATGCGATGCGGGGGGCGATGCGATGCGGGGGGCGATGCGGGGTCCCACCCTCCTTCCCTGGGCCCACAGAGCGGGCTCGGCGCGACCCACGCGTGGGCTCCCATCCCTCCGAAGGCGCTCCGGTGCAGAAGATGCCCGGGGTGGGGGGCAGCGATACCCGGGGCG
>VZTV01093917.1:56629-70658 GCA_013400875.1 Anhinga rufa
GGCGGGGGGGGCCTGCAGTGCGCCCACCCCCCCTTCCCTCCCGCCTTTCACGGGTTTTGCCCAAAAATTGGTGACAAATCCAAGCCCCCACCCGTGCCGCGGGTAACGGGGACGGGCTCGCTGCCCCGCTCCCGTCAAACCCACCTACCTGCCCGTGCGGCGGCTGGGATGGAGGTTGCAGACTCGACGCCACTGCGAGGGGCGGCGAGAAGAGAGCTGGGGGTCCCGGCGGCGACCCAGAGCGGTGTGAGCATGGTGTAACGCCGCCCCAGCGGCACCCTGACCGGCAGGCGAGCGCGGTGAGGAGGAGGAGGAGGAGGAGGCTTCCACCAGCTGCAGCCTTGGAGAGGTCCGGGCAAGAGCCTTCGCTCGGCGGCGAGGGAGGCAGCTGCAGAAACCCTTGGCCCTCATGGCTGGAAAGGAAATCTGGCAGCTAGCAGCCGCTTTTGTTCAGCGGGCAAGTACTGCCCATCCTGACGACACCGCAGGACTAGTTTTCACCCTCATAGCTTGCATACTCCAAGAAAAAACACCCCCAAAACAAAGCAGCCCACAACCCGCTCCCCCAAGAAATTACGCTCTTCCCACCTGCGTGAAGAGCAGTCTCCCTAGGGTGCAAATTCCAAGTGTTTCAGGAAAAAAAACCCTCATAAAGCCAAGGCAGGCGACACCGCCTGCTCTGCACGCCCCGTTTGAGCTGCGAAGGAAGGCCGGGACGGGCGGTGGGGAGCGCAGCCACAAAGCTCCGCAGCCACCCGTGGCAGCCACGCAGCCCGAGGAGCCACGGGGGGCCCCAGTGCCGCGGACAATGCCAGCCTTTATCGCGGCAAGTCAGATGGAAAGAATGGGAAACTGCCAGCTGGAACCCATTAACTAAAATATTTGCCTTAATGCGCAGAACTTACTCTCTCTCCCCATATTCTGAGCAATGACAGTATTTACACAGCTGTTTAAAAATACCCAGAAGGTTCCTGCCCTTTGTGTGGTAAAATATGACAATGATTTTCTGCAAACTTTACCAAATCCTAGATATTTGCCACTGAAGTCTTGTTACCGTTGTTTTTCACCAATCCGGTTAGCAAAGCGGGGCTGAAAGACGCTCGCGGCATTCCTTGGCTGGCCGCTGAGCCAACACGGACACCTCTGCCCCTCTTCTGCTGCTGGAGCTCCGCTTTCCTCCCTCCTGCTCACTGGAAAGGGAGAGCTGGCACCGTGCGGCAGCAGAGGCAGGCGTCTGCCAGCACAGCACCAATCCGCAGCACCCCTCGGCTCCATGCTCTCCCACCGGAGCGGCAGCAGCCTTGATGTTACCCCTGGTAAACCTACATACATTATGTTAAAGGTTATCCATGGGAAAAAAAAAAAAGACAGATATTAAAATTGAAGGCCATTTTATTGTCATAGCAAATACCAAAATAAAAAGGCTTTTAATTCAATACATAAGAAGATCAAAGACGGTACCGGTAAAGCATTACCATGCTCCCGCCAGCGATTCTCCGGTATCAGCAGTGCCACAAACTTGTATTTTCTCTGTTATACAGAGTGGTTTTAAGATTCATATCTTCATTTCAAGATTTCAGATTACGGAAATTAGGACAAAATGTCAGATTAAAGAGACGGGTGGAATAAAGATTTACATGTAGTGACAGATCTACTCTGGAAAATTAAGGAAATTATACATATAATGAAGAAACCTGAATGAAAACACAACAATGAATTTTGGCATGTGAAGACTGGTATGATTTCAACTTTAGTTTTTTGCTTTTTTTACTCTTATTACAATTTAACTAAATTACAGGAATACTTCAGCTGTAGTGTTTTCAATCAAGAAAACCATTGAGACCTATTTAATCCAAACTATTGTCTCACCGTGAAGTCGTACAAAAACATATTTCATAATACCACTTTGGCTTATTTGGGTCTTTAGTGAAAAATACTCACATAAAAAGTAGGTTTTAGTTACTAGAGGAAATCTCTAACACAAAGTTAGAACAATCCCAAATGAGACCATCCTCGAAGGTTCCTAGGTGTCTGCTATTCCCTGTTGATAATCTTCCTGCAGAGACCTATTTGTAGAAGTCAGTAATACTACAGCCTACCTATTGATGCAATTTTTTGACTGCCGTGTTCTCTAACGTAGTACATAGGTCTGGAGATGGACCTTCCCTTAGCTCACATTTTCCAAAAATACAAAAATGACACATAGGACATGGGACTTTTCTCCAGCAGAAACAGATGCTTATCTTTTATTTTGCATTTTCAAGTATCAATAGTCACTCTCCTAACAGGGAGAAGAAAACTGAAGTAAAAAATACTGGAACCAGCAGCTGAAATTCATCAGATTTCTATCTTAGTGTGATTGCCTTATTAAAAAGACTAATGCATATTTAAAACACTGAAGAGCGAAACCAAGTGTAGCAGGTAGCAAGTGCTTGGGGCACAAGGTTGTAAATGCAGTAGGCTGGTCTCCGACAACTAATTTAACACTTACACTTGCATCGTCTCAGATTAGTATGTTGGCCGCAAATTCTAACGGCAATTAATAAACAGGCTCTCCTGCCAAGTGGCAGATGGATTAGGGAGAGGGAAAAAAAATGTTCTCACTAGGCCTGAACTTTTGTCTTTAACACTCCCTCAAGTTTTGGATGTGTGTAAAACAAAACCCTATTACCGCTTTGCACCTGGTATGCAAAGAATTAATCAATTTTGTGAAGTGAAAGGTACGTTATATAGCATTGTTCTGAGTGAAAAGGGAAAATTTATCTTTGGACAGTTCAGAGACAAGAGGCTCTTTTCTTTGCCCTGTGACTTTTCACTGTGATGTTTTCTGTCCTTTGCTACTACTAGTAAATCTTCCTTTCACAAGGTCTATTCAGGAAAAAAAAAAAAAAAGGCAAAACCAACAGTAACTCGGTTCCTGAATGTCCTCAAGACATTGTAAACACCGAAATGGAGTTGGTCTTGCAGAGGCAGATAACGTACTGTAATGACTATGGGACTAGTCATCCAAGCAGTTATTTGCAGCAAGGCTTTTTGCAAAGTCAGGGTCCCTGAGACAAAAATTCTTTTCTCCCTAGTTTTTCTAACTGTGACGACTGTGACAAATACCACGCTTGCTGTCCGATTTCACTGAAAATCAAGTCCAATTATCCACTGGCAGGACACTGCCTCCATCAGCATGCCTACACCCCTCGCCCAGCAGCTAAACTGCTGGCAAAAGCCTCAAAACACAGACTCCCCTTTGCCCTCCCCAAATATGACAAATGGAAAACAAAGCAGTGTTAAGATGCAGAAAACGAACAGTTTGGGTGTGACACACAGCCTAAGGCTTAGATCCCCCCTCCGTGGTGAGCAGGTAACCTGCAGGATTGCAGCTGAACTGCTGTAACTCACTGTGCACGTGGTCTCAGCTGCCCTACCAAGGCAAAACACATCAGCTCAGACCTCGGGAAAAGGTGGTTTTGTGCATTTGCCTCACCCTGCACTCAGGACAGACCTGGAACATAAGACACAGGCTGTTAGATTGTCCCAGCGCCCCACACCACGGGCAGTGACCTCCCATTTGGACAAAGTCCGAGCCTTCAAGCAGACAAGCTTAGTGTACAAAAGTCTAGCACCTTTTTTTTTAAAAGGGGATTGAAATAAAGTACTCGAAATTTCCAACAAGAAAAAAAAAACAACCAAAACAAGTTGTAGCAGCAATTCCCCTCCCTCCAAAACCTCAAAATTACTTCTGACTGCTACAAACCACCTCAATCCACAATTAAGTACCCAGCTAAGCTGGCTGCAGAACAGATAGCCTAGCTAGCCTCTCCAGCATAATTTGGTCTATATGTCCAAGAGCAGGCAGAGGTGCATCTAAAGGATATACCTGGAGCCGGCTGCTTAGAAGTTACCAGAAAAAACACCCTATAAATATCAAAGTCTTTATGTCTAATTGTCATACAAAAGATTGAAAGGATTAAGTCTGATTCATCTCTTTCAGTACAGGAAAGGGGGAAAATAAAAAAAAATCCAAACCAAAAACCCACAAACTTCCCAGTTCATGTTTCCTTTGATATAAAACAAATAGAAATCTTTCTCCTCAGTTGACGTTATGAAGTAGTTTTGTGTCCTCACTGGTCCCTGCCCCATCCTCTTCTTGGATTCCTTCTGCCAGTCCCTCTGCAAATTTGGTCTGGCTTCCCGCATAGTCCACGAACATGCTGGGAATATCTTTGCCAAAATATATCTTGCTGTTCGCTGCAATAGCCTTGTACTTCATCAGCTGCAAGTACTCGGGAGTTAACTTCAGCTGCACAAAAAGAAAACAGATCACCAACAGCTCGGATGCGGTCAAAAGCAAATTTCTGTTATGAGCATACGAGGCATCCACTTTTCCACAACACTAGCAGGCATGCTCAGCCCCTTTTCAGCTGAAAAAAGATGGAGTGCCCAGAAGAAGGCTCTCTTTCAGTATGTCTAAGCAAAGCTCTAAATCCCAGTGACTAAATGGCAAAATGAGAAAGTGATGGAAGCAGCTGGGGAAACGTTCAATCCAAATGTACCAGAGATGGAGATGCTCGAAAGCACATAACTCACTGAAAGCCCTCGCAATGCAAGCTACTGGAAAGAAAAATACAACTGGCTTTTTTCCAGGGAGTAGATTGACGAGTCTGTTTCAGAGAGCAGAGCTCATTCGTTCAGGATAATGACATTATCACAGAGAGGATAGAATAACTGGGACAAAACTCGTGCACAAACATCCCAGACCTCTGTCCATTCTCACTGACCCTTACAAAACAGAAAGCCTTCCTGCCGGGATGTCCTGAGAACCTGCTGCAGGCAATAATAAGCCTGGCAGTTCTAGTCACATAATTTCTCTGTTTCCAGTTTTATTTTCCTTTTGTTTGTTTGTTTCCTTTCGCACGACCAAGGCTTTGCCAGGCTACTTAGTTTGGTGTATAAGATCAGCTCCATTTGTTCTTTACCTGAGCGCTTGTTTACTCTAAGCCTGCCTGTCACTCTAGAGATCTCCCTGCTTTGATTGCTTGCCAGCTTGCAGATCGGAATGAATCGACGTTTCTGATTACAACAGTGTGAAGGGCAACACTGAAACCGATACTCTAACTACAGAGGGAGCCATAGCCCCAGGAGCATCTAGCAGAGCTGTCTCCAGAGATGACCAGATATTTCATGTATCCTGATATAAATGCATGTATCCAGAGGAGAAAATGAATTTGCAAATAAGGATCTAATTGTTTCAGTCTCAATGAAAACTATTCCGAGAGGAGATGGCTTTGTTTTGCTTTTTGACTTAAACAATGAGACACAACAGGCAAACAATAAACACAGACTGCTCTTTTGCTGAGTGCTTCCATACAGCCTAATGTAAGGAGCCCTGCTTCAAGGCGCAGCGTAAGGAAGTAACAATACCTTGTTAGCCTCGGCTACTTTCATAGCAGTGTAGCATTCAGCATCAGCTCTTGCCTTCTCTCTTGCAAGAAATGCAGCATCTGGAAGAAAACACATGCTCTCATATTCAGATTTTTTTTTTTCCCCAGCCATGTTAGCAGCATTTGCAGCTGGAAACTTTTTAAAGTGGCCAGTACCACGTCTAAACTGTACGGGGTACAACAAGGGGAAGAGGGAACAAAATGGGAAACCCAGAAACAGGATCTCAATTTACATCTGAAACACTGCAGGATGATAGCACTAAATAAGTAAATTGCATCTGCAACTGAAGACCTCAAAGCATTTCACAAACATAAGGTTTTTATTACTACCCCTGTCACGCAGGCTGAGAACATTCTTTCTTCTCTAGCCAGCCACTAACTCTCGTGCTGAAAATGCAGCAACTGTTCCACTGCAAAAGTGGTATTTACCCACGACATTTGCACATGACTCCAAGAACAGCACAGCAGACTGCTCCACAGATGAAGTCTGTGACTGTGAAAGCAATTTCCCAGATGGAATTTTGACTGGGATATTAAGGCTAAGATTCTGGCACGTAGAGGCAGGCGATTTTAACCTCTACAGGCTCTGCCCCTTGGACAGATGTTGGAGAGCTGTTTCTCTGTAATGTTAACAATTGCGTAAAGGGACCGATCCTGCAGGATACTGAAATTCTCCGACTCCTAGCAAAGACATTTAAGGAAAGAAACACTTCCCCTTTCTCTATTGCCCTCCTTTTTTTTTTTCCTTCTGACTTTTTATCTACCCAATGATAATGACATGATATCAGGCCACCATGTTAAGGCTAAGATGAGTGTAATCTGGCTGGTTCGATGTGATCTCTTGACATTCCTTCGATGACAGGGAGCCACACGATTGGAATACATGCCGGTCTGGATTTGAGAGCTGCACAGCTGGATAAACCATTTGTTTACCTATACTAGCAGGGAGTCCTGTGAGCTGCTACACTTAAAAATCATGTAAGCTACTGGATGGTTTGGCCCGCGACTTCCTCTCTCTTGGCTAAAAAGAGCGGTCCCAGTCAGAGACACCAGAAAGAACAAGGGAGACAGGAATCCTCTGCCAGCACAGAGTTGAACTGAAGGCCTGACACCCGGTGACACTCATTTATAAGAAATAAAACCCATTGTATTTCTGCAAAGAACTTCTTAATGAGAAGCTGCTGGTCTATAAAACTCTTAATTGGCTCCTCAGTGGCCTTCTGCAAAGCTTGACAGGGCCTATAATGAATGTAATTGAAGATAAGGCCTTGCCACTCTGAGCTGGAAATGCAGACCCCTTTTCATGTCCTGCAATATGCTTGACAAAGCGTTGTATCAGATGGGTGGGGGGACGTAGTCTTAACAGTACAACCTCCTAGAAAGATCACCTTGAGAAAGAGTTTCTAGAAGCAGTCTGCAAAGAAACTTTCCTATTCCTGCCTCTGGTCAATCCTAGTTCCTAAAAGTAGTTAGCTGCAAAACTAAATGAAGATGAAAAAGCAAAAATGCAAACTAAACGGAGATAATACAGATTTATTAGTTAAAGCAAAATACTACATTTTCCAAAGAAACAGCTCCCCCTCCCCTTCTCCCAACCTCTAGGAGCTGGAAGCTACGTAACAGACCCCTGCTGTTGCAGAGCATGTAATAGCCAGACTTCACTTCCTAAATATTTCATACTACAAAAAAAACTACAGCTAAATTTGCATACCTCTTCTTCCCTCCAAGAAAGAGACAGGTTCTAGAAGTATCCTAAGCAAGAAAAAGATAGAAAGCTTCTACAACCCTACCGCAGATAATCAAGAGATGTGGCTGCCCCCACAAGACTGCACAGTAATATCTTCAGATGCTTCCACTCCTCTGAGGGTCTGCAGCCACTATCAAAACCTGGCATAACTTCTTTTAGGAAGACACCCGCCTGCCATTCCCTTCCTCCAGACTTGTGACAACTATACTCCCTGCACTTACGTTACATGAAGAATCACCTAATAATCTGGAGTCAAGCTTTACTAACTTTGTCATTGCCCACGTATCCTGAACGCCTTCTATTATCCTGACTGATCTGTGCCCCTGGAAAACTCCACTGCAGAATAGGCTGTGAAAGTGTTTGGAGGATCCGAGTATGCAGACACGTTTATTCAGAACTGCAAAGCACTACATACAGTACCACACACGGGCTAAAATGAAAGACTTCAGACCAGTAACTTCAGCCCCGTGAATGTCAGCTTGAATTGAAGAACACAGTCAAAACACACACTTCAAGAGCTACTTAACTCCATGGTGAACTGCTTCAGGATCTTTAGATAAAATTCACCACGGAACATTTACTTATTGGAAAGCTCACCACTCACCTTCAATCTCTGAAATTCGCTTCTCCGTTTCCTTTTCCATCACTTTCTGTCCATAAGTTATTTCAGCGACTTGTGCAATTTTTTCTGCCTCTGAAGTGAAAAAGAACACATCCACGCTGTCATCACACAGTCTTCCTCATGCCAGAAGCAGCTTCACCCATGGAAGTCCTCACCACCCCCTTCTGGTGGAAATAAATTGTGGGAAGTTCAGCCCTCAGAAGGCATCAGTCTATGTTTGTGGGCAAAGCTGGAACCCACTTGAAAACCTCTTGAGTTTCTGTGGAAGAGTTTCAGATCAGCAGCAAACAGATGCAGCAGAGACATCACCCAAAAGCGAACCAGGTGCATCCCCACCCCGTGTCTGGGTTCTTTTTGCTGCCTACCCCACTACGCCCCCCCTGTAGTTACTGTCTTCAAGCAAAGATATACAGACCGATGAGGGCTTTCTTCCTTTCCGTCTCTGCTTCCTTCTCCACCACCTTCTGCTTCTGTGCTGCAATCAGCAGCTTTGTCTTCTCGCTCTCCCTAGTGAGCCAGAAGAAGCCAGTTACAAAACATGAGCTTAGTGAAGCGGTGTGGCGTACCACATCTCCAGGTTGGCTCAGTCTTCCTTCAAGCACCTGTTTAGGGCAGGCAGCAATCAGGAAAGCGAGGGCACATGCCTGCACCTGCAGAGCTTTTTCCTAAACCAAAGCATCTTTTCCTCCCCTCCGTAGCAGGAAGACTCTTCAGTCAAATCAGTTCAAGAAGCACTTGGACAAGGCCCTCGGAGATATGGTGTGAATTTGGGGCCGTCCTGTGCAGGGACAGGAGTTGGACTCCATGATCCGTGCGGGTCCCTTCCAGCTCAGGACATTCTATGATTCTAAGTCAGTGTGAAACACTCCCTGCTACTCTCTGCAGGCTGCCATAATGCCTTCTGCAAGAGGCAGGTCACAGACCATACACATGGAAGTTTTCTGGGCTACTCTTAATGAGGAAATTATCTAAACAAAGTAAGAAATGAAAATCCTGTAAAAGCCTTGCCCTCGCTGACAGTTATTCTTCTTCATTTGGAAGTATAGAGCTTTGAAATCACCCTTTGTTCAATCAAATGGCTCTGTGCATTTTACCTGTTAAAGCCTTTCTATCTTACTGCTTTGTACATACACTAAGAAGTTTTAAAAGTGTGTGTATAAATAAAATACTCTGCTCCTGCTCCCAGTCAGAGAGGAGAGATTAGGGTCAAGAACAAATCTCTCTCAACACATACCCTGCTGTATTTATGGCAACAGATAACAGGCTGATTTGGGATTCTGCCCACCACAGCCATACCACGCATGACTTACCACGACACCAAAGGTCATATGAAATGCTAGGGAAGCGAAATGGATGAGAGGGATCTTATTTTGGCCTGCACAGACTGTGTTGGCAGAGCGCTCAGAGAATATAAGCATTTCTGAATGATCAGGTGCAAGAGAAGGCAGCTGGCTCAGAGCATTGAAAAGGGATCAGTATGTCAAGTGCTATTAAAGAAAGTTATTTCAAAGCTTTGCAAGTCTTCAGCCTGTTGAATCAACAGTTTCTCCATCCTAGTCAAACAACAGGATTAGCGGTGGAATCTATCCACCTGCCACTCACTCACACGCTCTGGGAGGCCTTTTTAAAATAGGGCCAGCATCAAGAGGAAGGAGCCCCTGGGCAAATAATTTCTGTGCTCAAGTGTTCAAAATGGAGAAATACTTTCTAACTCAGCAGTGACCTGCCAGCCACTTACAGTGACAGACACGTGCTCATCCGGAGCAGCCTCTCCAGACCCTCTCCGAACGGCAGCACGAGGCTGCGAGCAGGCCTGGCAGAGGGCACTCTGATCACCGCATGCTGTGAAAACACATTAATCTGGATGACCGATTCTTTTTGGTAACACAAAGGTGCAAGTCTCAGGCACTTACATGAGCTCATAATTCCTCCGGATTGTTTCAGGGATGTTTGGCTTTGTAACGCGAACTGCCTGGAAAGAGAGACCGAGGAAAACATCGGCAAGCGGCCAACAATCAAAAGCCAAACGGTCCCCGAGGCTGCAGAGGGAGGGGGAGCCAATACTTAGGGCATGCTCTGCCACACAAAGCTTTCACTTGCTGCAGAAATTGTGACCAGGTCCAAACTCCAGAGAGCAAACGTAGGACTGAATGAACTCCTTGCATGACAGGAGATTATAACCTGGGCAAAGCAGGACCCAGAATAACACCAGAAGAAACCCAACCCATCAAAGCTAAGAGGGGGTGGAAAGGGTACTGTTCTCATTCCTCAAGTTCAACAAAGTCTGTATTATAAAGCAATTTTCTAAATCAGTTTCACAGCTTCCTATTTCCTCTTAGCCCTTACCCCTCCTTATGATCTGCACCTTAGACATCTCAAAGTGGGATCCCGATTACCTGTATAATTAATCCAGGGGCCATTGTCGTTAGGTCTTGCTGCAAGGCCAGTTTAAGGTTTTCATCAATCTGATCTGATAGGGGGGGAAAATAAAAGGTAACTAAAAACCCCACAAGGCAGCTTGCTGTCAACACGTACAGAATTAGCTGGAATTGCTCAGATTTCGTATTCCTGGAAAGTAAAGTACAAATGTAAGTTTGATGTAGAAGTGCTGGGCTGAGAAAAACCACCCCCGACCCCAAGGCAGGTTCCCATCTCTCTCAGCCTGTCAAGCAGCACTGACCAGTGGCAAACACTTGGGACAGACTACAGGAACATGGCAGGCGTAAAATGAAACTCTTCCCAGTTTCCCATAACCCGCAGTTTGGAATCTTTCCAAGCCAGAAGTAGCATCTTTACGATAAAGAATCTGTGCTCCAACACACTTCTCTGTCGATATCTTCCCAAATAGATCCTGAAGTAACGTGGTGCAGCTAGATTGTGACTGATTAGGAACTGCATCTGTGCCAGCATGAGACAAAGAAAATGGAAAGGCAGAAATGTGAAATGGCTGCATTAGTTATTTTAATAAGCTGGGGGGAAAAAAAAAAATAAAAAATTCATCGGTAACGTCTGTTTGGCTTGGTGGATGACAGTTAACTCCAGCATAGCTAAAAAATTTCAAAAGGAAATACAAACCAAAGCGCTGCTTCAGTGAAAAGCTCTAAGGATGGCAGTGGTTCCAGTTTGGGGCCTGCTGAGAAGCGCAAAGGGAAAATAAAAATGTAACGGCCTTGAAAGTGATCACATTGCACTCCTTGATTATTTGCTTTGGTCCCGGTTTAGCTATCTGGAACTCAGGCTCATACCGAAGTTCAGCCAGGAGTTTAGGAAACAGCTGTTATCAGTTTCCTGCACCTGCTCCCAGATGTGGGGGCAGAGAATGACGCAGCTCTGCTCCAAGTGGGCTGCGCCCCATTTCGGGGCTCCTGAGCCAGAAAACAGGCAGCTCAAACAAAGAGTTACACGGGAGTTTATACAAGTTCCTTCTGTGCAAATCAGTGGCTTTGAGTCCATTTCAAGCAGTTGTTGTCAGCAGCTGCCGACATCTGGAGACTCCATTGGCAAAGCACCAGTACAGCCGCCAGCAGTCCCATAAAGGAACTGGAGGGGAACCGAGCCCCAGTTCTGCATCTCGTGCAGCGGCCTGTCAGAAAGCAGAAAGCCAGGCTTCTTGGAAAGCCCAGTTTGAACAGAGAACAGGCGCTCTGTGTTCTTTCAGGCACAAACTCTGTCCATTTGGGATCCAAAACCATTCACAACAACGCTTTGCCTGCAGTCAGCACTGCTGTAGTGCTGAAACCCTGGAAGGGATTTCTTGTCAGTCCAAAGCCATAAACAAAACACTCAGCACTGGCAGCGACCGGTCTATTTCCACCAAGAAACCACAGCTTTTCTTCAGATGGTCTCTTGCAATGTGTTCTCCCAGCGCCTGTGCTGCCTGATTTCCCAGTGGCCTGAAGCGAGGGAGGGAAGGTCAGCAGGCCCTCGCCAAGCTTTCCTGCTCTTCCAGCACTTGCTCGCAGTGCCTGGGCTCTGTGGCAACGTGCACGATGCGAAGCTAATCAAAGCCACAGGCCAGGGAGCGCTGGCTCCTACTTTTTGTGATGGCAAAGAAAAAAAAGATTGGCTTTTCCATCTGGACTAACAAACTGATTCAACAAGTCGCATTTGCTAAACACACAAAGAACGCCGCAGAATTACGGCTCCCTTCTTCCCTAAAGCCCTCCGCTCCTGCTGGCAGGTTTGGGTTTGGATTTTTTGGTTAAGACATACTGAAGCCCTCAGCACCTAAAGAGAACAAGGAGTAAATGACAGTAACAATCCCAATTCCAAACAGAGCAGACACTGGATTAATACGTAAAAAGCCCATCAGTTGGGCGTAGCGACTTCTGCACCAACAGACCACGCAAATAGCCATCAGAAACGCCACTCGAGGAGCCATCGACCCAACAGCGAAAGGTCAGAGGGGCCGCTCACCGAACAGCTCGATGTAGACCTCCTGCAGCGTGTGGACACTGCAGAACTGGTTCAGCTCATGGTGAATCTTGTTGAAGATGAGAGCTTTGTCATAGTCAGCGGTGTAGTTCTTCACTATGTCGTACACTACAAAAGAAGAAACCGGTGTTAACAGCTGGGCAGGGGGGATGTCTCGGGTTGGGCTGAGCATTTGCAGTGGAAGCCTTACAGCTCAGTCACAGCACCAAGAGTCGCGGTGCCAATCTGAAATGAGGAGTCCACCCACGAGAGAAGCCTGCACCACAAACACTTTCTTCAGGGGAGTTTTATTCATTGTTAATATTTTATAACACCCTAACCAATATTCTGTCACGTGCTTTGTTAACACAAGGACATCTAACTAGTAACAGCCCTCTCCGCACTACCTGCAAATACGCACGGGTTGCGTCTGAGCCGCAGAACACAGACACTGCGTGGTCTACGCACAATGAAGGAAGGGCATCCCGCAGCTGGCATAAAACAGAGGTCTCAAAGCAGGCCACCGATGAGCCAGGCGCTTATACCACGCTTGTAACCAAGAGGATGTTAAAAATCAAAGAATTTGGAAAAAAAGGCTGCACAGGTCATTCTCCTCGGGCCTCAGAGCCAGCCCTGTCACAGACACCTTGTGTCCCCTGCCTCTTGAATAACACCTCGTTATTCAAACCCAAAGTTCTTCGCTGATGCATAAAGCCCAGTGGGGTCATAATAATACAAATAATAAAAGCAATGGAAGGTATTTGGGAGTTAGGGAAGCAACTAGCAGCACAGAACAAGTACGTGCAAGAAATAAGGAACACACAGACTGTGGGAGAGCTGTTTGAAGTTTCCACCCAGGAACTACGGGGCTTTACAGGTACGCAGGGAACACCCATGGTACGCCCCAGCTCTGAATCAAAGCACAGCCACAATCTCTTCACCTTATCTCACACCAGCAGGAGCACAAACAACTCTGGATTGCAGGATTCACAGGGCCACAGGGGAAGAACTCACCCGCGCTCTGGATGAGGAAATTCACCACCTCGATTCTGTCAAAATAAATCATCACTCCTCCGCTGCAAAAGGAAGACAAAAGGAAAGAAAAATGAAGCTTGCCGCAGGCCGAGTGCTCTGCCTGCGCAGCCGGGCAGTTCTGAGCGGAGGACACTCCCCTCTAGCGGGCTGAGCGCGGCATCCACGCCCGGCACCGCTGCGGCACGCCGGCCAGCCCCCCGCGCCCCGCTCCGGCTCCTGGTCTCGGTTACAGGCGCCTCCAGAAATTGAATCGTGAAATGGGGGTCCAGGCTTGGAAAAACTCAGCGCAGACATCGAGGACGGCCGCACATAAACCACCCCGGCAGGGCGGGCGATGCCTCACAGAGCCTTCCACCGATCTCAGTGGGGGTGGGAAACCCAGTCCGTGGAAACAAACCTCCGCGTTTTAAAGCGCGCTGGGGCAAGCAGTGGGGGAAAAAGGGAAGGGATCGAAAGGTTTCTAGCAAAGGTGAAGGGCAGCGGGGGTAACAGCTGACCATCTTACCTGGTACCACAAGGAACGTTTTTCACCTCATCCGTCTGCAGCGTGGTCTGAAGAGAGGTTTGAGAAAAACAGCTTAAGAGAGAGGCTTTTCCCTCCACAAATCCTTCTTGCTTTTAAGCACAACAACAGCCGCGGGTTTCTGCCCACGCCCCCCCCCTTGCATCCCTCGGGGGAACCAGCCAAAGCAGGAGCCGGGCCTGCCTCGCTCGCTCCCTGCAAGGCCCCCCCCGCTGCTCCCCGGCACCGGGCCCGAGCACACGCCGCCACCCCGG